>VOQZ01000502.1:0-44127 GCA_008079305.1 Phytophthora palmivora | reverse complement strand
GTGGAATCTGTCGATCAGTGTGGTGAAGAGTTTCTGGGGTATGATAAAGTGAATATCTGGGCCATCGCGTTTCCGAAAGATGGACTGGAGGCGAATCCCAAGGATCTAGAGGCATTAACGGATCTAGCATTTCCTGGATCGCTGAGATCGATGCAATCTTTCTGGGCAGCTTGAATTATTACAGTCGATTTATCGAAGACTATGCTATCTACGCGGCCGTGCTGTACGAATTGAGAGAGGTCGATTTCGCTGCGATGTCCAAGACGATGATGTGCGGATCCAGATCAAGCGGAGTATGTAAATAAGGAGTTGGATCAACTGAATTTGAAGGAAGATCTAGGATCAGATCTGGCATTAAAGCCTGCGGAACCGTCGGATCCAGGAAGTCTAGATGGAGACCAGGCTGATCCACGATGGATTCGTGCTCATCGGGCCTTCGAGACACTCAAATCGAAGATCGCTCTACTCCGATCCTACGTCATTTTGATCCGGGCCGGGAGGCGGTGGTGATCGTATATGCTAGTGTGGCGATCTCGGCAGCCCTCGTGCAAGAGTACGACCAGATCTACTATCCGGTCACCTTCGTGAGCCGAACGTTGAAGTCGAACGAGTTGAATTAGCCCAGTGGAGAAGGAGGTGTTGGCGCTGCTACGGATCCTGGATCTCGGATATAACATGTTGGTGGGACGCCGGATCCGGGTGCTGACTAGATACTCCACGTTGGCTGGTTATTTAGATCGACCGGATTACAAGGGCGATTAGGCCAATGGCGTCACTGCTATCACCGTGGACATTAGAGATTGTGAAGTGCGTTAAAGGAGAAGAAGAGATCCTAGGGGTGATTGCGGCTAGTATCACGCCCAGATCCATGGTGGATGAAGCGTTGATCCAGATCTCGCCCAAGAAAGAGCCACGACGGAAGATCCAAGCTCCGATCCCTGTGATCCAAGCGGATGAGGAGCTGTATGTTGTCAGTTTCGATGGATCAGCCCGCGTGAAGCGTGGAGGTGGCGCATATAGTGCGATCTTGTGGAAGTTGCCTGAATGGACGGTGATCCAGGCCAGATCGGCCTATGCGGAAGATCTTACCGTCAATGAAGCTGAATATCATGGGCTGTTACTATGTCTGGATCTGTTGAGTACAGTGGATCACAAACGAGTGGTGCTCTGCGGCGACTCTAATCTGGTGATCCGACAAGTCAGGGGCGAGATCGAGTGTAAGGCACCCGGTCTGACCTTACTCAAGCAAAGGGCTTTAGATCGTCTGAGGGACTGGCCAGATCACGAACTTGTGCATGTGAAACGAGATTGGAACGGCAGTGCGGATAGTTTGGCTAGTGCAGCGCTACAGCGACAAGGTGGAGTGATGATCGAGTCGGATGAGGATAAGCAGGATCTGATCACGTTTGACAGATTGGATGAGGTACTGTTAGTCAAGAGGACGAATCAAGCAGCCCAGATCACGGCGGTAGTGACTCGATCAGGCTTGCGATCTACGACGCGGACGATTTCGGATCCGCGATCATTACGGGAGGAAATAGTTCGAGATCTCAGGATCGATCGGATCCGACAAGCCCAAGACGAGGAGGCGTGGATCTCGGGATTGAAGAAGTATCTGAATGGAGATCTACAAGATCTGACTCAGCAAGAAGCCAAATCATATGCTAATCTAGCAGCCGATTATGATTTGGATCACCATGATCTACTGTTCTACTGTCCCTCCACGAGACCGACGGATGCAGATCGAGATAAGCTGATGCGACTAGTGATCCCGGAAACTCTATATCAGGACATACTACATCACTATCATGTGAGCCTAGAAGGTGGACATCAAGGGATCGGCCGAACTTATCAGCGGATCCGGGATCACTTCCATTGGAGAGGTCTGTATAAGAGTGTCCAAAGATACGTGGGTGAGTGTGTGGATTGTGAGACCGGCAAAAGTAAACCTCGGATCCAAGGAGAGTCGCCAGGTAACCTTCAGGCAACGTATCCTTTCCAGATCATAGCTATGGATCACATCCCGTCGTTACCCAGATCGCACAAAGGGAATACAGAATTATTGATCTTTGAAGATCTATTCACTGGATATGTGATCGCGAAAGCCAGCTCATCAAGGACTGTTCAGACTGTCGCCGAATCATACGAGGAATGTGTCTTCCGACGATTTGGGGCCAGCGAAGCGATTAGGCATGATCGTGAACCAGGATTTATGTCTGATTTTTTCCGAGCGTTTAACAAGATCTTGGGCCAGCGTCAACGGCCACGATGGCATATCGGCCCCAGCTAACGGATCTGCAGAGCGCATGGTCCAAACTACAACTCGGGCGATTAAGATGTATGTGCAGGATCTGGATCAACGAGATTGGGACGAGTATGCCGAGAGGATTACCTTCGCGATCAACACCGCGCATGATCGGATCCGAGGAGAAACACCTTTTTATATGGTACATGGGTGGGATCCTAGATCCACATTGGAAGCGGTGATCCCAGTAGGGAGTACGCGAAGACATGATCGGGATCCGCGGCGATGGAGGTATCAGATCCAGCGGTATTATCAACAGGTTCGGGAACAGGTTAATCAACGACTGCGAGAGGCGATCTCAGATCGAGCGGATCTACACAACCAGGAGATCCGCTCGCATCAGATCGAGGTCGGATCTCGAGTGTGGCTATACCTAGATCGAGTAAAGGAGGGGTATGCTAAGAAGTTGGCACACTTGTGGCATGGACCATTCCGGATTGTGGAGAAAGTTGGCGAACATGCGGTGAAATTGGGGATCGCCGGATCCGGATATCATATTTTCCCTATTGTACACGTGAACAAGTTGAAGCTCGTGAAAGAATATCCAGATCGACCACTAATGCGACTCAATGTGGAGAGTCAAGATCGTCTGGATTTTGATGAAGATCTATTACCAGGGGATAGCTGGATCCAAGATCGCGATCCCGATGAGTATGAAGTGGAAAAGATCACAGATATGAGATCAGGGAGAAGAACGAGATATGGACGGATCTACCGAGAATTCCTCGTACATTGGCGCGGATATGATGATCCGACTTGGGTGGATGAAGCAGATCTCAACTGTGGCGCTCTGCTGCACGAGTTTCTGCGAGATCGCGCGAATCATAATCGATTCGGTGTGATGCAGTCTCACGAGGAACCGTGAGGTCGCAATCAACGACAACAAGCTGTTGTTGTCGTGGTGAAATCGGTTGAAGGATCTACATGAAGGATGTAGATCGGTGGAAGGGGTATGCATATATATATATGTGGAATGCGATGACAATGAAAGATCAAGTCTCGAGATCCAGAGATCCTGGTGGATCAGGGTCGGTCATGACTCTATGAAGGCGGATCAAGGTGAATGGAAAGCAAACAAGTCAAGATCATCGGATATATATTGAAGGATGTTATGAAAGATATAGATCACGCACGAAGAGCTAATCACTACGATCTAGCTACTGGTCGGTGGTTGCGCCACTTGAAGACCGAAGAACTTACGATCCAGGCGAGGGAGATGGCGCGCTGGGTGATCCGCGGTGTGATCCCGATAGTGGTTGCGCCAGGGATCTGCCGTGTCAGCCTCGGCTAACGCCTCCAGCAGATCGGCGGGTTCCCGGCGATCAAGCTGAGGATCGGCCAGATTAGCGCGTCTGGCCTCGATCCCGGGATACCAAGCCACCTCATCAGTCCGCTTTGGGAAGTGGAGGAAGAATGGATCCAAGAGTAGATCCAGATCACACCACCCCTCGATCATAGCCTGGATCAACGTGAGCAATATGCGCTTCCATCGATTTCCGGCGTGTGATCTGCGGTTATTGCGCTGCTTGGCGAAGGATCCCAGCCATGGCGACTGTGCGATCATAGCAGCGGTGATCGGGAATTTATGTGTCGACTCCCAGTACGCGATCAGCTCGGAAGCTTCAAAGTCACGGTACTGTCGGAGGAAGATCCCGAGTCGACCACCAACATCGGCCTCGAAAGAGATCGGGGGCAGGGTGTTTCGGATCACCCGCCATGGCTCCGCCGCTTGCAAGGCCTTAACATTGGCCTCCGTGATCAGATGACCACAGAACGCAGAAGCAGCCGGAGAGGTGAAGATCGTCGGCCGGTGAGGGAAGATCCAGTCGGGCCGAAATGGTAAGATCGGGAACAGGAAGTTCACGGTCATGGCGATCAAGGTTTGATTTGCCAACCGGGACTCGATCCACGGATCTATGTCGGCGGCAGCCATGACTCGGACAATCCGCCGACCGGGGATACACCGACCCTCAGGGAATGGAACCTGAGGGACGAAGGTGATCCGAGGAGGCCGACGTCCAGGGGGCGGATTGGCCGGACCAGATCCGCCTGTGGGGCCGGATCCGCTGCCCTGGTCTCCGGATCCAGCATCAGAGTTCGAATTATCGGATCCACCTGGAGATCCGCCGGATCCGGCTGCAGATCGGCGTTGGGGAGACGCATGATCTCGACGGCGAGCCTCAGATCTGGACTGGGAAATGGCCATCAAAGTTTGAGCCTCATAGAGGTCATCGGCCACTTCGGCGTCCTCCTCCTCCTCATCCTCCTCTGCCTCATCGGATCCAGATCCAACCTCGATCACCTCGCCTGATGATCGACTAGGTCCAGCACCTTTGGAGGGCGGAGTTGAGGCTTGATCTGGGAAGGTGATTTTCCTCCGGTAGATCCTCCACCCAGATCAAACTCGGATTCGTCCTCTTCATCCATGGACTCATCCTCCGCCTCGAGAGGAACGGATCGCTTCTTCTGAGGCCGCGAAGGGGAAGGCGAGTTGGATCTGCTGCGAGATCGCTTTGATTTGGAGGCATCAGCACCCTGATCCTCACTGCCCGAAGTCTCCGCGGAAGGAGAGCGTGGGATCCCTCCCGCGGGCTGATCCGTGTCGGATCCAGGATCCAGACGCAATTGGGTCTGAGGAGGAGGCGCCCCGATTGTGGCCGAGATGGATGTGAGGCGTTGGAAGGCAGCAGTATATTCGTGACGGAGGGCATCCCGTTCACGGACCACTTTGCCCAGATCTCGAGAAAGCGTACGGATCTGAGCCTGATTCTCAGTGATGGTACGTTCCCGATCGGCATAGGCCTTCTGGGCCACTTCGACATCATGGCGCGCGCGGGTCAAATCACCCTCCAGCGTCCGCAGCTGGGTCATATCTGAAGCCGATCTGGCCCGATGGGCTGCCAGATCCGACTGCAATAACCCCAACGTCCGCTGCGCTGATAGGATCTCGGCATCCCGCGCACGGATCTGATCTTGTAGAGAGTCGCGCTCTCGGGTGATCTGATCAAGATCGGCTTGGGTGGGGCCCCCGGATGGAAGATTCGCCTGTGGGGACTGCGGATCAGGACCCGAAGATCCGCGATCCACGCGATCGGAGCGAGATAAGAGCAGCTCTGCCTCGACCCGATCCAGCTCTGATCGAGTCCGGCGCAAACTCTCCTCGGTCGCGGACAATGCAGATTCCGCATCCTCCCGGCTCCGATCCAGATCGTGATTGATCTGCTGGAGATCCAAGATCTCTCCGCCGGCTTGTGTCATCTCGGACGTGAGATGACGGATTGTGGACTCCAGACGGCCTCGATCT
This sequence comes from Phytophthora palmivora, assembly GCA_008079305.1. Classification (NCBI taxonomy): domain Eukaryota; phylum Oomycota; class Peronosporomycetes; order Peronosporales; family Peronosporaceae; genus Phytophthora; species Phytophthora palmivora. The sequence continues at coordinate 38,518 of VOQZ01000502.1, read as the reverse complement.
TGGCCCAGATCATCGATGTGGGCTTCCAGTTGGTGGATCTCGTCGGACCGACGATCGAGATCTCGGTTGAGATCGGCGATCTGGGCTTCCAGGGCCGAGATCTCGGGTGCAGGCTGAGGCGGCTCCAAACCGATAATGCGATCGGATTCCAGGGAGGATTGGAGGGCATCACGCTCCTCTCGGAGGCGATGAACTTAAGCCCGATAATGCCCGATCTCCCGACCTTGGGTAGCGCACATCATCTCGAGCGACTCGAGAGAGCAAACATGCTCACGATTTCGATCCACGGCCTCATCGGCCCGGCGGGTGGCCAGCCGTAGATCGTCGCTCAAACGCAACACTCGACGACGCAAGGCGACCACAGATCGACGCAGATCTTCAGGTGAACCCCCAGTGGGCCCACTGATCTCGGATCGAGGAGAAGGAGGATCGTGGCGGCCAGATCCATGTTGTGATCCATCGTGACCGTGATCTGACATAGTTGACTGAAGAGGTGAAGAGACTTGGGCTTGGCAAGGTGATTTGCAGAATGGACGCAGTGAAGTTGTTGTGCAACCACAACTGACGACCAGGAGGCGGCTGTGGTGAAGTGGATTTGAAAGATTTGGCATTGGAGTATCCAGGAAAGATCCGATTTGGACGTGATCGGACCTGACGTGATGTGATTGGAGTAGATGACGAGCTGATGTGGGTGGATCCGGTGGTGGATTCAGTTGATGGATAAGATTGATGGAGATTAGTGACACCTTGGGTGGGACGTGATAGATGTATTGACATACGATCTATACATACACCCAGATCCGAAGGGTTGGGATGATTTCCTATGGATATGGATGATGTGGGACCGGCGTGATTGTAATATGGGTGTAACAGTATGTCTATATACACTGTGGAAATCGGAGATCTAAGCCTAGATGTCCAGATCTAGGCTATAATCTATATCCGCGAAGATCAGATCGGTTCCCATCTGCGGGTCCATGCAGGGAACTTGGATCAAGGCTCATGAACCTAGATCCATAGGCGGATCCGAGGGATCCGGGATCTAGGAATATTATGGCAAAGATGAACGATGATTGGGGGATTAACGGCATGGAATAAGCTCGGATATGTTATAATTATGATTATCACGAAGTATGGTCACCGGATCATGCATGGAAACCCTAGATCAACAAGATCAAGGAGATCTAGCCGATCTGAGATTGGATCAGTGTGATCTAGCTTTATTAAGGCATGATCTGACTCGGGAGACGTGTGATCTGGACATTACGGTGGATGACTACGATATTGGAGATAAGAGAAGGCCAGATCACAACATTGCGACTAGTGATCTAATGTTTATGGTTCAGATCCAAGGTGATCTGCAAAGATGTCGACTGCCAGGATGGTGAGGACAAGAAAGGGCAAGGATCAGGATAGCGTAATCAGTCGATGTGTCGTTAAGGATAGGATACAGGATGGGATAGGTCTTAACATTAAATCAGAACCGAATTTGCATCGTACGACACAAGTGCTTCGCTACGCGCCTGGAAACGGGAACTACATTGGCCCTACGGTATTAATAGCGATTTAGGTGTATAGATCTAGGGTGGTTGATAATATCTAGATAATATATTGGCTAGATCCAACCCCCTAGTATCTTACCCTAAGTGCAGATCCAAGATCCCGGTATTAATTGCTTAGCCGGTAGATCTTCGGTTTCTCAACGATCAAGATTGCGCTATAGGAAGCGCCAAGCAATCAAAGGACCCCGCGTAAAGGGAAATCAATACAAAGGAATTACTACAAGGCCGGATCCAGATCTAGGCCGCCGGATCCAAGCTCGATCTAATCGCTTGGACTCCGGATCTACTACTGGCGAGTGGTGTGAAGACTTCCACGCCACTCTACGACCCCAACGTCACGCCAAGACGTTCAACCAGCACCGATCGAGCAACTTAGCAGTCACCAAGAGAGGAAGATCCAGCCCAACCGACGGGTACACAAGGTGAGCAAGTTCAGCAGATCACGGATCATCGGAGGACCCCCTTCGTTAGTCGGTGTCCGGGCATTGGTGGGAAGTTGGATCTAGCGATCTCGCAGATTTTGCTGATCCCGCTACACCACAGTAACACCTTACATAAGTGAAGAACGTGTCAGCAATATCACTTCTGCCAGCAGCATAACAGAGATCACCTCTACCTCACCAAAACGAGTATCGTACACAGAACGTGAAGAGACCACAGCGCAATGTTCCAGTGAAGCCATTAGTATTGTCACCAATCATCCCAATTCGACGGAAAATGAAAAACCCGTGGCGCCGACTATACCTTCGTGCGCACAACAAGGATTTCTTGAAATCTCACAGCAGTTAAAGCAGACACAACCAGCTTTTGTACTCAAGCGCCCACCTACAATGCTGACAGATACAGATATAGAGTTTTTCAGATCACTAGCAAGCTCTATTTCTCAAGTTCCAGGTAAATGGGAGTACTTACACAGTGTTTTCCTCAAGAAGTATCCAGAATCCCAGCTAAGTGCTAATGCACTTCGGTGCAGACTGAAGGATCGCCGTAAACAGGAGTCCCTGACAGCCGAAGTCGTGGTTCAGCAGCACCCACCCCCCACAGCAAAGCGAAGCCGGGTAACTTCGTGTATGAGCTGTCAGAAAAAGAGAAAGAGATGTGGAGAAACCAGTGCCAATCCTACTTGTATGCGAGCGAAAAGCCATCTCGCCACCTCAATAGATAATTTTTTTGGTAGGACGCCGCCATAACAAGTTAGTTTGACACCGGAGCATTTGTTGTAACTTAGATGATACTTACGAAGAGTCAGTAGATTTTTGCTCTATATAGACCGTAACTAGGCCTATGTAGCTGTGAATCTACCAGTGCAGTCGATTAGCATACCTCCAGGTAGGCGACAGCCGCATAAGTTGCCGATGGAGAAGACGTGGGTGCTCAATACGTTAAAGTTTGTTGTTGAGAAATAAGTTAGGGAAGCGGGACATCAATGCGGGACACGGCGGTAGCATATGGTCGCGAGTGGTCGTGATTGGTGCAACTTGGTGGTGGGACATCCCCTAGCATTTTCGATATACCCCACCATCATCGATAAGTCCTTAAAAGTCCCTCAGACCAGGAACCTGTGTCGCTAAGAGTTTGTATTTTCCTGATAGCACGCTTCCTCGCTCGTGTGACCCCGTCACGGCAACCTCTAGCACACTGTGTTGACAAATGTATACTGCATATTAGGGAGACACTAACAGGAGAAGAAACTAACAGTAACTACTGCAGCCTCTGCTATAGTGATACTTTGATTCATTTCACCTCGAAGTAGGCACATGGATTCTCAAGTTACAGTCACAAAACAATACATATTTTCATTGGAGAAAATACCATACACTGTTGGATGTAGTGCACTAAGTTTAATTGTTTTAACGATCTTCGTGAATGGAGTTCTTATAGGTTTGGATTTACAGAAAAGACGGTGTGATGGTCTTGATAGTGGACGATAAAACTTCAATTTCGAGGCATCAGTTGTCTAAACTTGCAAGTTAAGGCACACAATTCTAAAAGCTAAAGCGGGCCTCCGTGACAGAGTCTATCTCGCTAACCCTGTTGTAGATGATATTATTTTATCACTCCATAGAGAACAACATCTCAAAAAATGAACATTCAATGTAGTATTACGATGACAAAACACAAAGCTGCGAATTTGAGCAAACTCGGAGGCTCATCCGAAGCTTTACAACACAAGCTAGAAATTGTAGCGAGACTTGACGTTCTCAAGAACACGACGCAACATCCAGCCATCAGCCGGCGTGACGGTCATAGAGGAACCTGCGTTCATGATGCACGCGGGCAAGCCGCTGGACGGCATGTCTGAGGGTCCGTAGAATTCAGGGAGTCCGAAACCGTGGCCAATCTCGTGCGCGACAATGGTGCTCTCCTCATTATCGAGACTCTCCAGCATGTTTTCCATGTTCACCTCCTGGCCCCAATCATAGCCCATACCACCGTCGAGATTCTGATGAGGCCAAAGTGAGATATCGAACGGCTCGGTCGTGCATTCATTTGTGTCTGACCATCCACTGATTCCAGCATCGTAAAAGCGGTAGCACTTCTGGGGACACATGGGCACACCATCCGCGTCAAGTTCTCCCTCGTAGATCTTTCCAAGCGAGTCGTCACTCCAATCCAACAACTTGGTATCCCTTACAGCGAATCCCACGATTTTAATGTTAATCTCATTGTATGGCCAACAATCATAACCGACGAGCCACTTGTTCCATGCCTTGTACTGGCGAGTCAACATGGCCTCGAACTTGGACGCCACACTCTTCGTAAGCTTGGTGGTACCATCTCATCGGACACAGTAGTTAAGCGAACCCTGGTTCTTTACGAGATGGTCGATGATCCAATTCTTGTTGAGCATCACGTTTTTATTGGAGCTGACTTTCAGGTCTGAATTAGGACCGATTCGGTTCTCCCAAATCCAGTCCACAACATCCGAGCTGACGTATTCGTTAGGCTTACCCACAACACACTTGTTGCTACCAGAGATGATGTCACCGAACGTTGCGCCATCAGTGGAGTTGGTAGCACGTACTGCTGACACAGTTGAAGAAGCGATGAGACCGACAAGCGCAGCTGTCGCAATAATGCGACGAGTGGAAAATGACGAACTTGTGTCTGACTGCATTGGGGTAAAACTGGAAGTCAAATTGAAAAGTGACCAACTAACTATAACGTTTAAATCAGTGATAACAACCTGGACCCGGTTTGAGAGTAATCGTCCGCGCACAACGATACTAGTAGTTGTATTCCGAGTAACCAGATCAAAACGTCCCGATAAGCAGCTGTAGTGCTAATGTGGTACAATTTAGGATAAACTTACTACAACGCTGTGAAAACGGTAAATACATATGTTCAGATTTTGGTCAAATTATGATCAACACAATCCAGTCTGATTTGAAGCAGTTCTAGTTTGATCGGCAAAATTTGCCGAATAAAAATGCGTTTAATGCAGCGTAAATAACTAGGTAATTGAGCTAGGATTTTTAGTTTTTAAGCTCCTTACTGAAGGATCACGTACACAATACACACGACCACAGTGGTTCCTAAATTAATGGACAAACTGCTGGTGGAGTGCTGTCAAATATGCATCCACTACAAATATGTACGAATATTTCTTGTATTGCACCTGAGTACTTAGTATCGGTGCAGCAAATAGCGAACAGACACCGAACTTGTATTCGTTCAGGCACAACTTGTAGTACAGCATGAACATCTATTTTAATGGAACTCTAAAAGTAAAACGACACAAGTTCTGGATGTGCTCGTACCAGATGCGAGGTGGAGGGAGCGCTACGACTCTCCTCATGTCAAATGACAGGACTTAAAAGTTGTAGCGAGACTTAAATTGCTCGAGGACGCGACGCAGCATCCATCCATCGCCTTCAGTGACGGTCATCGATCTACCGGCCTCCATAATGCAGGCAGGGAAATCTGTGCTTGGCTTGTCAGACTGCTCATAGAAATCTGGTAAACCGAAACCGTGTCCGATCTCATGGGCAACAATCGTGAGCTCCTCGTTGTCGATCATCCCCAATGTGTTCTCCAGGCTCACTTGTTGGCCCCAGTCAAATCCAAAACCACCCTCCAGACCCTGCTCGAGCGACAGCGACAAGTCATAAGGTTCAGCCGCACACGCGCTCGTGTCTGTCCATCCGTTAATTCCAACGTCGTAGAAGCGGTAACAGTTTTGCGGGCATTTTGCTACACCTTTCTCATCCAGGTCACCTTCGTAGATCTTGCCCAGAGAGTCGTCGTTCCAGTCCAACAAGGAAGCGTCCTTCACAGCAAACCCCACGACGTTTACTTTGATTTCATCATACGGCCAGCAGTTGTAGCCAATCAACCAGCGATTCCAAGCATTAAACTGACGAGTCAACATGTCCTGGAACTTGGACGCAACGTTCTTCGACAGTTTCTTCGTACTATCCCAGCGTACACAGTAGTTTAGCGTACCTTCGTTCTTCACGATGTGGTCCATGATCCAGTTTTTGTTGTCCATTACGTTCCAATTGGAGTCGCTTTGCTTGACATTCGGGCCAATGCGGTTGTCCCAAATCCACTCTAGGTCTTCCGAGGTGATGTACTCACTAGGATTGCCCACGACACATTTACCATCACCTGAGGTAATGTTGCCGAACGTGGCAGCTCCGCTTGTGGTATTCGCAGCAGGAGATGCTGACACATGTGAAGACACAAAGAGACTCACAATAGCGGCGGCAGCGAGGAGGCGGGCGGAGGACGAGGAGCTTGTGTTTGATTGCATGGTGTTTGCAATTGAAAACAAATTGAGAAGTGATTGGTTGACATGGTTGGTCATTTTTACTAACCATCGTATCTGTGTTGATCGCTGATCGGCGATCAGCAACGATAACCCTTGTGAAAAAGTACGTACCTGGATTAGGGGATAGTTGTACCTCGCTTGACGCATTGTGAACCATGCAAATCCAGTGACGTACGTGCGTCCTTCGTAACATCCGTAAACAAATATCGAGCAAACTCGCATACTGGTATGTGAATCGCTCAAGGAGCCGAGTGGACGCGAATTAATGAAGATTAACCATAGATTCTGTAAATGCATACATTCTTTGCTATAATGCTTGATACATGACGCTGGTAACACAACACAGACTTTACGTTTCAAAGTGGAGCAGTAAAGATGTTGGTACCTGGAGTTTCTATTATCGATAGTGCCTTGTTATCAACGAGGGCACATTTTAGCTGGCCTACGCCTTATGTACTGTACTCGCATGTTATCAGAGAACCATTCTTCTTCCTGACAACTTTGCAACTTCAATAAGTGCCTCGCGCAAATCGCACGTAGCAAATCGCGCTTACGGGCAAAATCTCTTTTGTGAACAATTTATCCACAGGGAAATGAACAAGAGACTGATTCACCAGTTTTTAGCCACTAGTTGTTGTGCACCCTTACATAGTTGTATTTCTCGCGTAGAAGCGAGTCTTATTGGTAAATATTGACTAATGCCGTGCGTTGCCCGGAGAAGCTCTGGATATTTATACCGACCTGTTTTACAGAACAAATTTGTTAGCAAAACATCCTCCATGAAGCCTTTTATAACATGCATTAGAAATGTAGCAATTGAAATACTTAGAGACAGATTTTTGGCGCCAGCGTTATAAATCCATCGCCTGCAGTCTCAAGCTCTCTCGAAGTGCGTCTTGACTTGGAATGAAGTACTCCAGAAACTGCTTTGTAAGGGGCGTCGTGAGATAAAGCTGATGTAAAGTTTTGACCCGCGTCACCGCAATATAAAATGATGATCGTTGTGGTGAACGTCGTGTTGGGTGTCGAAGTGGAGCAAGTATCATTCTGTCAACAGTCAAACCTTGGCATTTTTCCGTAGTGAGAGAATATGCAAGTACCAACGGCACTTGACGTATACATACAGAGAACTGTCGATCTGGCAATTTCACGCTGATTCCTCTCTCGTTTCGTCGGCAGACAGGAACAACGCCGGATGGGAGCTCCGGGTGAAAGGAGCAATCTGAATAATCATTAAGCATGACGAACACAACATCAGGAGATAGAGAGTGTTGATACTCTTCAATTCAATAGCTTGACGAACACAACATCAGGAGATAGAGAGTGTTGATACTCTTCAATTCAATAGCTTGACGAACACAACATCAGGAGGTATAGTGTTGATGCTCTTCAATTCCATCAACGACACGCACTTGAATATCATCATTTTTAGCTAGCGTAATTGCAACAACAGTCCCAATAGAGCCATTCGCTAGCTTGAAATGGCTTGTTACGTTTTTCGTGCACTGGATCATCGAGCCAATCGCCATTCCTTCGCCACAAGAACTGTTTTTAGCTCACCATCAGGTCCCGTTGATGTTACGTGAATGCTGCACGAATGTTACTTATTGTTAGGTCGTACGAAGGTTGTTAGTGTCCGGATGGGTCAACATTCACCTGTTCGTGATAAAAATGAGGACAGGTATTCGATTTCCCGACTGTTTGTGATTCTTTGTAATAGAGTGAAGTTTCGTTAAATCACGATATGTACTGATCTATGTATTTATACAAGTTTCCAGACGGTCTGATCCCACCTAAAACTCTGGATAATAAATATCCAGAGAATTTGGATAGTCCAGTCAAGACGAGACCAAAACCATACCATAACCAGCAGTATCAATTGCTAAAGCAGTTGCTCAGAGAGTGTGCATTCTCACCCACTACTGCAACTCGCCCATATAAAAAAGAGGTGTAGAATTTCTTCAATGAGTTGCACAAAGTCTGCTGCCTCCCTCAAGCAAATACATCGGTGCACACGCAAAAGGGATGACGGGGAAGTGCTGCAAATCGATTCTCTGCGAGTTCATTTAAAGCTGGCCATTCATTTACCATGGATATGGTATTCAGTCATGAAACGCTGCTGGAGATCACGCCAGCAGATGTGTGCCACTTGATGAATTCTCGTGCATTTGGAGACTCAAACCCGTCGGAGGACACGAAGCCAATGAATGCTTGGTCGTCTACCTTGGAGTATGCCAAAAACGCTATTTCCTCTTTTATGCTGCGTCGCACAGTTCCTTGGGATCCTATTTGTAACGAAGGCAATCCAACGCGTTCAGAGGCGGTAAACACAGTAATTAAGCATGTGAACGTTTTGAAGTTCCTAGAGAAGGAGTTCGATCAGCATCTAGGCGTCCGATAGAGTATGATGAGTTTCCAATCCTTCTCGAGCAAGTTATATCCATAAACGACGAAGGGAAGCTCAAGTATCTTGTCTGTGCGGTACTCACTCTGCAATGACATCTTATTGCCCGTATCGTCGATATGATAAAGCTGAAGTTTGACAGCTTGTCGTGCAGCATTGATCACCCTGGAACACTTATTTGTCAACTGCGTTGGTCCAAAAACATTTTAGAAGAACGTGACGCGCCAGGGCAAATTGTTTTGGGTAGCATGAATCCTCGTGTGTACATGTTATTCAACATACGTGTGTATGTTGAGGCAGCCGGCAATGCGTCTCTATCATAATGTGTGTTTGGCAACCCTCACGATGGAGATCGCGTTGTTCGCACATATCTGCAGGAAATTTCTGATGGGACCAACCTTCATAAATTTAAAGCTGGAACTGTGACCTCACAGTTTACGGAAAGGTGCAGTGACTTATGGTAGTCGATGTGGCTTATCAAAGGACTACGTTAATCGGTGAGGCAGGTGGCGCATGAGAAAGAGTATCGTCGATGTGTATATTGACAACACGCAACCATATCCAGACGCAGTTGCTGCAGGAGCTCTAACAGGGCCTCTCGGATCATACTGCTATATTCTTAAAAAGGTGTACAGGTCGTAAATAATGACTTGCTTATCAATCAAGTGGGTCCAGTGATCAGAGTAGCAATGGAAGAAGCGGTGGCGCGAATGCTTGCACTACCGCTGCTTTGATCATCTTTTTGCCATGGAAATTTTGACTATGATATCGTTCCTCCTCTGCTTGAGCAGAGGATTGTGCATGCATACATATGTGTTGGGGGAAGCGAAGCTGAAAATCTCATGGAACGTGTGTCCATCCCCATTGTTGATGATAGCGCACAGTTACAACTGGTTGAAACACATGACGCCACTAGCACTACTAACCCCAATGTGTCTGAGCATGCTAACGGAAACGTGAGCATTGATGGTACGCGTAAGGAATTCGCTGTGATTCACTATCAGCTGTTCGGTATGCAACGCCAAATCTCTAATGTTTTGAGTGAGGTTCTCCGTTCGCGTACTGAAAGTCAGCGCGACTACCAAAAGGTGTTGACAATGCTGCGGCGCATTGCCCGCCAGCCAGTAGCTTGCCCAGTCCAGTCGCATCCTGTGGTAGCTGTCAGTGGTATAGAAGAAGTTGCTATTGTCGAATCTCCTCGTGCAATTCTGTCGAAGAGACCAAAAGACTTATACAAGCTATGGACGAAATATGAATTCGGGCCGCATGAATTAAAGCCAGCAAAGGAATTTACGGCATCTGAGCGCGAAGCTAACGAGTTCTCCTATTCCCGGCGAAAGATTTTCTGGAACATTATCGCTGGATTTGTACGCGCAGGATACATCAGTGATGTTGCTATCGACAACGTCTACGCTGCTTATGGGCGACAGCTCTCCGTGACTCGCATTTTGTTGCCCTTCGAAGTGGCAAGCGCAACGGTGGGCACCCGTCGCTTCAATTATAAGCTGCGAAACGGTCTCATGTGTTTTTAAAGCAATCACATGACTTTGCATCCAATTTTGCACACTCGGTGTATATAGTTTTATAGTACAGGAATCTGCGTCGATAAACAACGCCTGATATATATAAGTTTGCAGGATGTATGATGCAATCGCGGAATGAACAAAAATAGGAAAACTGCTTGTGTATTGATTTAAGTTCCGCAAGAACTTGGCCCTAACCTTGTGGATCATGTTTCATGCATAGTGTGAGCGTGGTCTTTTCGGTGATGTCTGCCTTCTCATCCCAAGTGAAGCGGACGCGCTTGTTAGGTGTCTTATACATGTTGGATCGGATGGTGCTTAAGCGAATTAGTGCAAACGCAATTAACTAGACCTAGAAATTGAGTGGGTGGTGATACAAGATAGCAGAACTCTCTCCTATATTCACACACTGTCCAAACAGTAAATTTTTGGATGTGATTTGACTATTGCTTTGATTTCTTTGCTTCAGCACCTTGCTTATCTCCGTTGAAGTTGGGAACATATAAAATTTATCAGGTTATTGGTTGTGACCCCGTCGTTTATTGACGCAGATTTCTGTATTGACTGGGGAATTTCAGTTCCATTCGAGCGGGTTGTTACCAGCAAGACAACCAGTGAAACCTCTTTTAACATCTGGGTGGCTTCTGTCACGTGTGTATTCACACTATTCGCCAAAGCCAAGCAGCAACTCGAACATTGGTAGAGATGCACGCGCCAAGGACAGCAATTGGTCTATTGCATGTGATTCTACTCTGTATTTGTGATCTTCGTTTAGGTTCCCTGTTGATAGATTGGCTGTATCTAGTTTCGGGAGATAAGCCTTTGATCCAATGCATCACTGTCTGTTTACCCGCATCTACACACTTGGCTTCCGTTCGTCGATCCTTACCCCCTCAACGCGACGAGATTTCACAATTCGTACCACCTGGGCTTTGTTGGGAAGGTCATTGTCAAAATTCAAGTTTCGGTCGAAAATTTGGTTAGCTTCGTGATTGTGAAATTTTAAATTTCATTCGGATTGAAATTCTTAGGTTGCTTCTGAGAATGGAGCTATGAATCACCCAGAGCATTTCGTATCAGCTTCAGCTCTTGCGGAAAGCTTCTCCATGGCCACGAGCCAATTAACGGAGCATATTATGCAGCAAAATCAACGATTTCAGGCATCAGTGCTTGAACGTTTAAATCATCGTCAGCCTGCGCAGGAGTTCAAGGTTGAAGGAACGAGTATGCTCCATTTTAGTGAACTGCCTGACGAGAGTGTCGACAAATTCATCTTCCATGCGAAGACGTTTATGCAAGGCAAGAATATAAACTACGAGGATCAACGCAATGATGCACGCGTTGTTGCAATGTTAGCCCCTAGTCTGCGTGCAGGAGCTGCGTCATGGTATGACACCCGTGTAGCCATCGAACGACGTCCAATCAGGCTTTCAGGAAGCATTGACACGCGAGTTCGTTCCTCCAGATTTACAGTACCGCATCCGTTCCGCACTACGAAAATACAAGTAAACAAATGGTATTGATGAATACGTTGTGGAATTCTGTCGTTTGATTGCACAAGTTTGAGATATGAGTCAGCTGGATCATATTGATCACTTTTGAGAGGGATTGAAACTTGAAACTCGTAAGGAAATAACATACCTGCGCTGTTCAACATTGAGTGATGTTACCGCACATGCACAAGTCTTTGAAAGGGCTCCGTTCGCTCAGCGTTCTCGTCCGGATCAGCATCGGAGCGCGGACCAAAGCACACCTCTAAAGCTCGTGGCTGGCGACCTGACGATGCAAGAGAACACGTGGAGATCTAAACGTTTATGTAGTATAACACTTACTGAACAATTGCAGGAAATGAAATGATTCACGCATCTTAATCCCCTCAGAATTAGTCCTTGTAAGGACAAATCGACTTGAATCATGGGAAAACTTGCCCTTAAAAGATGTCCAATACAGCCAACGTACACAAGGACTACGAATCAAACTGACTATATTTACCTTGAATAAACTATTGGATATGTCGATTCTGTCATTAACTGAACAACAAGCGTGAAGAGAAATGTACTGTAATGCCTGTTTGCGCTACAATGAGATGCAAACGATATTGGACGTATGAGACCAACTTCATTAAATAGAATGGATATCGGGTGTTATACCTATACCCGTAGCTACTACGCATTAATGCCAAGGAAGCTTCTTCGAAGCTCCTTTTCTGTCCTCGCATAGGGTTTCCTAGTGAAATTTTTATCCCAAGAAAAAAGATCAAGTGGCATCCACCAGTAAACTTATACTGGCAGTGAAAAATAATAACTTGCATTCTATTAACTATTTCGTTTTTATCCTAACGCACAGTACCGTAAACCACGGGCTGAATGCAAATGGTGTAAAAAGTTCCTCCCTATTAATTTACGTCTAGTTTTTAACCCGTAAAATGTTAACTAGAACCGTTGAACCACCAGCTCTATTATCCGCGCAAAAATGACATAAATCATTTTTGCTATTCGCGCCAAGAATTTTTCCAAGGCCAAAGCACACCACCAAGTCGAAGCTCAGAGTAAACCAACTAGGTAATATAGTACTATACAACTCCTAGCACTACTCTATGGAAAAGGTGCTTAAGATACTCGAGTTGTGACGGGGTCACACGAGGACCTTGCTTGGGGAAGTGTGCTATCAGGAGTATACAAACTCCTAGTGAACGACAGTTCGTAAGTCCTGATCTGAGGGATTTAATAGCTAGTTTAGAATAGGTTGAAGACAGAATGCATTTATAAATAATTTTAAGTTTGGTCTGCAATGCAAACTTATAATTACCTATACTGAATCCTATATAGTATGGAAATGAGTGGCTCCCAGCCACGTGACTTGACGCTAGTCACTAGTACGAATGAGTGACTAATGTACCCATTCTCAAAAGAGTGACAACACTCTTTCATGTAACCACGTTACATTTTTCGACTGCTTTATCATGGCCTCGCCCATGATATGTACAGATACGAACGCGCTCAATATCGGTTTGTACTGCGTCAATATCGAGCAGACATTGAACGGATGCAGTCAAATCAGCAAGGAATTTGGTGAGGAATGAGTTTCAGTACCAATAGTAGCGATGATTTAGTACTAAGCTCTGGTCGAATAGAAGTATTATGCTTTCCGGCTAAATTTGCACTTTTCGTCGGATTGGCCAAACCGCCATCCAATCGACACTTCACTGTGATTTGTCAATGTTATCATATATAGGTCTTTAGCTACAGAAGGTATTTTGCTTGATAATTATTTTGCCGCGTGCAGCGCAGGAGCCAGACCGCCGCAAGCTTCACAGTGTACAGCAGCTAAAGACGGATCGCGTGAGCTTTTGCTGCCGCAGTTGAAAGCGGGTAGCCATGAGCAGCTGAGGTCAAATAATCGCGAGCTTTATCCGCACATATGAAGTCACACAGCCGCGTGCAGAGAAACCAACCGCAAGTTTTTGCCGTGTGTAGGTGGTGTTTCTGCGAGAGTCTTGCCCCTTTGCACTACGCTCGAAAGCAGCAATCCTGGGGTACGAATACTTATGAAGTATTATCATCGTGATGTTGTGACAACTTGATGACTCTCGTATAATATTGAATGTGTAGAAATACTTCTCGCCCCAAGATGGAAGAGGCTGTCACGCGCCAACATGCCCATCCTATCACCGTTTTCCACTGCCTTTACGGATTCTACTGCCTTGGGTATTCGCGCAAGGAGCTCGCCCGTATTTACAAGACCGTGAAGACGATCGGCAACTGGATTAATGTGTACGAGCGTACGGAAACCTACCAACGCGCAGACGCAAAGCTCATAGGAGATTCACAGCGACCCAACAGCAGTGGTTGCGCGATTATTATGCTGAACATCCGCTTGCTTACCTCGATGAGACGCAAGATGCGTTCTTGCGTTCTCATGCAATTGTCGTGTAGGACACGATAGAATTCTCACTTGTCGGGTGAGTTCCCACCAACAACACACGCTTCCCCGTTAAGGTCAGCGATTTGTTGGATCAAACCTGAAGACCAGGAACGATTCCTTACACCGGGTCGGTTGTAAGCGCTTCTGTATACCGAGGTTGTTTTAGGTCACCCTTACCTACACCACTAGCCACGAGCTTAGACTAGGGTGTTATATTGCGCTTTCGCGCGTAACCCTGCAGTCCCTCAGAGGAAAGGGTACCGGCGTGTTAGGCCTTATACAGGGGTGTCGAGGTATAACCTCGACGGGGAGCAAAATATACACTAGGACCTTAGTAGACCCTAAGTATACACGTAACGACACTTCACTGTCGCCTCCGATCTCTCGGCCACACCAACTCTTGGCCTGACCAGGATAAACTCTCGGTTCAATGTACCTTGAGTCTACCAACAGGCATCCCACACAACTGAGCGTGTCCTGGCACTTAAATAAGCTAGCTACACTTACCTAAGTCGGACTTGACTCTTGTTAGCGGGGGGGGAAGACTGTGTTTTATAAACTGCTTAATGTGAGGCTCAGAGAGCCTATGTATGTCATCCTATGTTTTGTCCTATGCCTATATACAAATATCAAGTGTAAACAAATCTCTGTAGGAGTCTCCGAGGTTTCAGAATAAGTACGACCGAGGTGTCGACAACTCATCCTTAAGTACGGATTTGGGACTGTACAGACGTAGGACAAGGGATCTGAGATGGGTACAGAACCCTATATCGGCCTAATCCAGGAAGCCTCGGCCAGGTTGTATTAGGCCAGCCGAGGCTCTCGGATGTCACTATTCCTTCTCTGTCACTCTGTCGCGGGATGTATAATCCTCCAATGGGGTGAACCCTCGCTTTTCACCGAAAGGTTCTGTGGCGGTTGCCCCTAGCGACTGGGTCGCTACCTCACCGTTAGAGCCCAACACCACAACTGCCCCCGCCTCGACGCGAACCTTCCCAACTGGTGACCGTCGTGGCGCCTCATTCTCCAATTTTCCTACGCCCGTCATGGTCCGCCAGTCGCGTGCTCTGGAGCGGGCCACCGCTGCAGCCATGCAGGCTCTCGGGCCTCGAGAACAGGTATGTAATAGCGTGTATGTTCATCCGAGGCTTCGTTCCACACCTTAACTCGCTTCTCCCACCTTCAGACGCCTTCGGATGTACCCTCAGAGGGTCAACACACTCTTCCAGAGGATCGTGGAGCCGCTGAGCAGGCGGCGGGGAACCTTCTGTCACCAACTCCCGCGCTGACAGTAGATTCAGCAACTCGCGGGGTGTCAGGAGGGTCTTCGCCGATTTTATCGCCTTGCTCGCCTCCAACGTCTCCTCTTCGGCCTCCTCCCGAAGCAGACTCTCGCTCGACACCAACTCCCGCGCCGGCAGAGGATTCGGCAACTTGCGGGGTGTCTGGAGGGAGTTCTGTGGATGTGATCGGTGGGGAGAGTCCTGTTGGTCATCCCACCGAGCAGTCGACCTTGACCCCCGTCGACCTTCAGCTCCTGCAGCTCGCCAAGCTTGTCATCGGTGTCACTCGTAATCCTCCGTGCCGCGTCGACGTCAAATTGGACCGTCGTCTGCAGAGTGCGTCGAGTCTCAGCGAGATTTTGACTGCTGCTATCGCTCCCATCCGGATTCCCCTTCATGAAACCGAAGAGATGGTCTCGCTTCGGGACGAAGTCTCTCGATGCCAAGAGCAAGTCAAGGATGCTGAAGATAAACTCGCCACCGAGTTCCAGCTCCGAACGAGAGCCGAGATGTTCTGTACTCAAGCCTCTTGTGACTTCAACGCTGCAGCCAACACCTTACACTCTGTTCGGCTGGAGAACGTAGCTCTCTCTCGGCGACTCGCGCTGGCCAACGCTGCTATAGCGACTCACGCCGAGTCCATGGCTCAACTCGGTCTTCGCGTGAAGAACGCCGAGGCTGACTCCGCTGCAGCTATGCGGACGATCCGAAAGGATCGGGAGCGCTTCAAGGCCGGTATGGTGGTGTATACCGAGCAGATGGCCAAGCTTCGGTCTTACCTGCTTCGGAGTGACAGCCGGAATGATGGTACGGTGCCGGCTCGCATCCAAGCTCTGGTGACCGAGAACGCTGGCTTGCAGAGGGCAAATTCGATCCTCCGTCAGCATTCGGCCAACCACGGCTTAAACACCGACGCTCTTGTCCTCGCCTCGGCGGGAATTACGGCTGACGACATCGACTGGAGTCTTCTCGGTCTGTCTCCTCCACGTGTGACGGTGGAAACACCTCGAGCTCCGACTTCTGATCACTCGAGTGGTGAATCTAGTGACAACGAGGCCTCAGATTCGGCGCAACAGGCCTTTTCGGCGCCCCCAAGCACGACAGGTACCCCAGAGGATGACTCCGAAGACTCCCAACCTGTTGGACCTCCTCCGAAGCGTCGTCGTCTCCGTCGGCACCAAGTCCCGTCGGCCAAGCCTCGTTCGTCCGTCTCAGCAGCTCTAAAGTCCTCTTTGCCGTTCAATCCACGACTCGGTCGTCCTTCAGTGAGACCCAAGCGTCGTTCGTCGGCTCCGACCCCTGTTCCACTGCCGTCTACAGCACTCTCGTCTCCTGCTGTTTCTCCGACACCTCCGAGCTCTCCGACTCCCAGTGTTCCGGCGTCGGCTACGCCAGTTCCAACTCCCGCCGCTCCAACCCCGCCGACTTCCCCTTTGATTGCGTCGGCTGCATCTGTGGAGACTCAGTCTTCACCTGCTCCGCCTCAAGTGTCATCCCAAGTTGCAGATGACGGGCTGGAGGACGGCGAAGTGGCCGACGAGCCCCCGGCAGCCTCAGATAGCGGGGCGGAGGACACTGAAGAGCTCCCCGACTCGGACGAGGATTCCCTTGCTTCCAATGCTGCAGCTTCCGGACCCTCATCCGAAGTCATTGACTTGGCGTCTGGTAGTGCGGCTAATTCCGAGGTTTTGAAGCCTGTGGACAGTCCATTCTCGTCCCCGGTGATCTCATTGCCTCGCAAGGATGGCCGGCCTGTCCGAGGGCATCTGTGGTGTCCGGTCTCCGTTCAATGGAGATGGTGGGAAGAGAGCTCGCAGAGGATGATTTCGTCCTCGGTCTCTCTCCGACTGGGTCCACACGGCCGGCCGTAGCTCAGGCACCTCCTACCACTGCCCCCGGGACTGACAGTCGCCAAGTCTCTCCAGTTAGACCTCCGAGGTCTCGACCGGTTGCGACTGCCCCATCTGCTGTCTCTGCTCCGACTTCGTCGTTGTTCCGCCCTAGGCGATCTCAGTCGAGCGCTTGGAGACCTCATGCAGTGGTCACTGCTACGTTGTCTACAGCGCCAGGTCCAGGCTCGGTGACTTTCACTCCCATCGGCAGCAGCCTTCAGCTTCCTCTCGGGTCGAAGAAGCTCGCTTCTCTAGCTGGTCCTTTCTTGGAGCCGGGTTTTACTGCGCCCGGTGCTCGGGAGGCTTGGTGTCAGATTCAGAACCGGAGTCTGTCCGAGCCCCTGCCGAAGGATGGAGTTTCGCCCGTGTCCGCTGCCAGTCTCTCTGCTATGATGGACTGGGAAAACTCTAATCACCCGTGGCAGCAGCTCCGCCGCCGACTGCCCGAGCAGCCGTGCCTCTTTGACTCCAGCGGATTTCCACCGGGGACGAAGATCTCCATTCGAGAGACTGGGCTCGGACGCACCGTCAAGATGTGGCGGCAGTTCCAAGGTACATCCACGGACAAGACCGAGAAAGCAGACTTGGGTCTCGCCTTATGGGAGCGTCGCCACTGGATCCAAGTCTCGGCGGTAGCGAATTATCTCCGCCGTCTCGAAAGAGAGCATGGGCGTAAAGACCCCCTGGTTGTCACCTAGGTTGGCAAGTGGAAGGCGTACAACAAGGCTCGGAATCTCCGTGCGGACCGTCTCCGTCAGCAGATGGTGTATCGAGTTTGGGAAGGGAGCATCGAGCGTGACAGCAAGCCTCGGGAGAACCCTGCTGAGCTTCTGCTGGAGCCCTCCTACTTGCAGTACCCGTTTGAAGTGTTGGATTGGGCTCCTTCAACGGATAACTGGGTCCAAGAGCTCGTGGTTCTCGACGCACAACAGCCGTGGCGTAATTGCTGGATGGATGCTCCCGCCGAGCATCCGTATAACACTACCTTCGCTCCCTGCAACCCCGATGTGCCGCTATTTGTTCCTCGGCATCGCTCGTATGCAAGTGCGGCGTCCTCGATTATGGTTAATCCAGCTCTGGATCCGGCCGCTGTTCGTGCTCCGTGGGCAGCCGAGCCTTCGGACACTCCAGGCTCCGCTCCGGAGGCTCCGGTTTCCGGCATTTTAGGGTCTCCTCCTGCTGACATCCTGAGTGCCGGCTTGGACGTCCTCGTGGACTTGGCTACCGCCACCACCGAGATATAACCTCGGTCGGCATACTTCCGGTTTCGTTGTCCAAGCTACTCCCGTAGTCCCAAGAGTGCTGTAATGTAGTTGGTAGCTTGGTTTCTATGTCGTACTTTGTCGTAATCTCCAATTCACTGGTTCGTTTACTTTTCATGCAAATATGCAATATGCAATGTTCGGTACAGTAATCTTCGTCATTCATCTCTGTAGGCTGCACCGACCCCGCAGAGGATTATCCTTTCAGTACAGTAACTTCTTTCGTCTGTCACTGCAGGCTGTACTGGCCCTGCAGGCAGGTCAATCTTTTGGTGACATTCTGTTTAGTCCTCGTCGGCGACTTGGACCATTTGCAACCGTCGGTCACTGCGCTTCTCTCGCAAGTAGTCATAGAGAAGACCTCCGCATGACAAATTGGACGCAGGTTCCCATGTTGGTCCATCGTATCCTAACCACTTCACTTTGAACTCTCGGACGACTCGTTCGGTACTTGTGAATAACGGGACGCGGTCGTCGAGAATAGCTTCAACCTCGTAATCGCCAGCGAGTTGATCAGGCTCCCAGCTGTCTTCGGGAAGCAACTCCTCGTCGAAATCGAGCCTCGTTTCCTCTGTCACCTCCGGTGTCAACCGGCTCTTTGGTCGACTTCCGAATTCGTTCACAGCTTTGAGTCGAGATACATGCACTACAGGGTAGAACCTGTACCCGCTTCGGTCGGGTAGTTCCAACTCATACGCGAATTATTCGACCTTTCTCTTCACTCGGAATGGCCCATGCCATCGGTGTGCTAACTTCTTCGTCAGTCCTGGTTTCACACGTTCCATGTACAGCCACACTCGGTCACCAGGCTCAAACAATGGCCTCGGTGCGGTGACCGGGGTGTCATCTGCTTGCTCTGAGACAGAGTGTGCCTCGCCCGAAGGCTCGGTCTGACCAGTACTCGGTATAGCCGCTTGCTCTCTTCCACTAAGTGCTTCATTGTGTTTCCGGGCTCTCCGAGACTTCTCAGTGGCTTGATATTCCCTGGCCATTTCTAGTGCGACCTCCTGTTGACGGTTCACTTCTCGGCGCCATGCTAATGCGTCAGTTTGCTTTCCAGACCCTCGTTTGAGCGACGACGTCATCGCTCGGAGCGTTGACTGTGCGTCCCAGTCATGAACAAGGTAGAACGGGGTCTCCTTCCTCGTTGCATCGATCGAGTTGTTGATCGCGAAGATCAGCTTCTCGGCAATCTCATCCCAATCTTTTTGCAGCGGGTCCTCGGCGTACACTCGCACTGATTGCATGACGGTCTTCACCGACCGTTCTTGTTGGCCATTAGCCTGCGGACGGTAACTCAGGGTCGCCCTTGACCTCGATTGCATCATTTCAGCGAAAGCTTGGAATACCTCGCTCATGAAGCGTGGGTCGCGATCATGGCGGATCATTGTCGGAGCACCGAATCTTCGGTAGACACACTCTTAGAAAGCCTTTGCCACACAAAGCGCTGTTGTGTCAGCCATTGCCTTTCCCATCACGAAGCCTATGAACGCGCACTGGAAGAGCAAAAGCGCTGTATTGCCCCTCCGAGACTTCGGTAGTGGTATGACGAAGTCCATGGACACAAGTTGGAACGGTCTTTCGGCGAGTACGTTGCCGGGCGAGTATCCTCGGAACTGTGGTCGGCTCTTGCTAGAGCTGCAGTCGGGGCAAGACCGTACGTGCCTTTCGACATCCGCATAGAGGCCGATCCAATAGTAGTCCTGTCTGATTCTGTTGAAGGTTCGGACAATACCTTGGTGGCCGCCTTTTAGCGAGTCATGGCAGTTTTGTAATACCTCTTGGACCACTGTTGAGGGCACTACCAGGCGTAGGATAGTCTCCTCCTGTTGTCGGTCGCTCTTCCGACGGCTCGTTCCCAGGTAATATAGGAGATTGTCCTCGCTTAGTGTGAACCGGTCCGACATCTTCCATGAATCTCTCGCTGCTCGATAACCGAGCTTCGAGTCTTCGCCACGGAGAACCGTCTTAAGGTTAGACCACCTCAACTCCTCGTCCTGGGCTACTGCGATCCGTCTCCGACGCTCTCGTTGGACCGTCAGAGGGTCTATGTCACTTGCACTCGGAGCTGTTGAAGTTGAATCCTCGGCGCTCGGTTGCCCCTCACGCACCTGGTTTTGAGCTTTGGTAGCCGTTTCATTCGCGTTGTCTTGACTGTCCGCCTCTCTTCGGTCGGCTACCGGGGTCTCGTTGGCGAATCTGACCCGCTTCTCGTTGACTTTAGCTTGTTGCCGGGTGGTCACCGTTAGTCGTCCGGTCTCAGTGTCATCTTGCACGAAATCGAAAAAAACTCTGCGATGGGGAGAGCCTGTTCACACGTGGGCTCGGATAGTGTTGACCTCGGCCTTGGCAGTTGGTTCATAGATGACGTCTTGGATGCGGTTTAGTGCAACCAATTCTGACAGCCTGGTCTCGGTCGACACCACTTTAGACACCTTGCTCTCGAGCATTTCGCTTGCTAGCGAATCTGCAGCTGCATTGAACTCTCGGACCACGGGCAAGTACTTTACTGACCGGAACTTGGCTGTGAGCTCTCGGTGGCGGTTCAGTTGTGTCAACAGTGACTCCTTACGACATGCGATCACCCCTAGGGACTGCTGGATTGCGAGTCTCGAGTCGCCCACGATGACTAAGGCCTCGGTCGTGTACTCTAATGCAGCTTGTACTCCGTTGTTCATTCCCGAATACTCGGCGAGGTTCACCGTGGTCGCCTCGAGGTAAGCACTCGCAGCGGTCACTATAGTCCATTCTGGTAGTTTCCACAGTATCCATGCACAACTGCCATAGCCACCGTGCTTTTCGGTCTTAGCCGAACCATCAAATGATAGCACTAAGCCTTGGTAGGACCTCGGTAGCCGTGCGTACAGCAGGTTCGGGTCCATCCTAATGCTCGGTGACCCTCTGGTTGGCGGTGCAACTTGAGCTAACGAGTCATCTAGGTCGACGAAACTCGTCAACCCCGCTTGAAGTAGCTGAGCGAACAAGCAGTCTCGTTCCTTCACCCGCTGCACCACTAAGTGCCACGGGGACAGCATGACCGCGAACTGGGTCGTGCGTCCGAACAGTGTCTTGGACTTATATACCCAGTCGAGCGTCGCAAAACGTGTATAGACATGGATGGTCCGACCTGCGAGCTGAGTGTAGCACACCTTCAGCAGCAGTAGAAGGGCCAAGACCTCCTTCTCGGCCGGATGATAGTTCATCTCGGCGTCCTTGAGAACACGCCCGCAAAACCGAACGGGGTGTAACTTGCCGTCGTGTTCTTGCATGAGAGTAGAGCTCAGCGCCCACTCGTTCGCAAAGAGCATGACGTGCACCGCTTTGTCTCGGTCGAAGTGCCGCAATATCGGGGCGTCCATCACCTTCTGTTGAAGTGCTGCGAAGCTTCGTTTGGCCATCCGCCCTTCGGCTGGACAAGTCCCCAAAGAGCATTGTCGATCATCCGCTGGTAAATCATCGGTGCATTCTTGAGACCAAATGGCATCCGTAGCCACTCAAAATGCCCCAGTGCGCAGACAAATGCAGAGATCTTCCGAGCTCTCTGTGTCATCATTATGGCCCAAAATCCGCTCGCCGCATCTAGCGAGCAGAACCATAGGTAGGACTCCATGTCAGTCAAAAGGTCGTCAACGAGCGGAATGGTGTACTCCATGATCGCTGTGACTGCATTCACCATCTTGTAATCAATGCACAGACGGATATCGACGCCGTTCTTTTTCAGAACAATCACAATCGGGGACGCCCACGGGCTGTCCGAGAAAGTAATCAGTCCGGCCCGTAACAATCCCTTCAGGAGCTCGTACAGCTTCCCGAGAAATCGCAACGGCGTCCTCCGAGCCCTCTGTTTGATGGGCGCGTGCCCCTGCACGTCAATATCGCACACCACACCGTATGCCGGTGGTGGTAACGCGTTGCCACTTGAGATCATGATCTTCTCATGATGCTTCAACACATCGACTAGCTTCCGCTGCTGACCCGCATCCAGGTCCTTGTTTTGAACGTTCGGACCGGTGTAATCTAAAGCGGTAACCGTGATCTCGGTCAGGTCTGGCAGGAGTGCTAATTCTTGTGCGTAGTCGGTGAGCTCGATGTCGTTCGCCAAGTGCTCGGACACGTCATTCTCTTCAGTGTCTCGTCCCGACACGACTCCTGCCGCAATCTCGTGCATTGCAGACACATAAGTGGCGTTCAATTTGCCCTCCGGATCTTCAGTAGGACACTGGGTATGTGCGGCTCGGTCGTCTAGCTGGTACACAACCTGATCCGAGGCGCCGATATTCTCGGACGGCACCCCACTTGAAGACTCGGTACACAATGCATCTGCAACGGCTCTGAATGCAAGTGAGTCGTCGCGTCGGCCACATTCCCTGCCGGTCGTGTCCGTGGTTTGTGTCATATCCTCGGCGCAGTAGACTTGGAACTCGTCGACTGGACCCGAGTCCTCGGCGTCCCTCGTGAGAATATCTCGAGGTGTCGGATACTCTCTGCGCTCGACCGCAGGCGGCTGTTCAGCTAGCCAACATTCGTAGAGCTCGCGTTCTCGTTCAAACAGCGTCTCGTCACGGCTCTCCGCGTAGGCAAGGATCTGCCACTCCTTATACTTGTTAGAACGTAAGCGTACGTACCCAGGCTCACGCGGGAGTTCGCCTATCGGTACCCATAACACAACCGACTCATGTTTCGAGCAATTAGCGACCCTCGGTGTCACATTCGTCAGCCGGCTCCACGTCGGGCGCCCCGTCTAAACCTCGTTACCGTCGGGACGAGTCTCTCAGTCCGTCGAATCCAGACCTCGTGAGTGTCCCGAGGGGGTCGTTTGCACTTAAGCCGAAATTCTCGCCACTCGTGACCGGGATATACAAGTCTTCGGTCGGTCCGCCAACCACTTGAGTGCCATAGGGTTCATCATCCGCGGCGCTCAGCGACTTAATTAGTGGCACCATCACTTCATCGGGCAATCTGGCTGTCCCGTGGAACAGGTCCAGCCTGACTCCTGCCGGAATCATAAAGTCCGTTCCAAGGACCACATCGACTCCGGCACTGTGGTTCATGATCCACATTTCAAACTCGTACATTCGCTCCCACCCTAGGGTGATCTTCACGAGCGCTCGTTGACGAGTCTCTAGCACTCCGGGGTTAATGCCCCGCGCTTCCAAGCTTCAGCCGTGGCCCGGGACTTCACGCAACCGCAACCTCTTGGTCTAGTTTGCCGAATCCCGCTACCGTTGGGACGGCCACCACCCAAATCACTCGCCTGGGAGCACCTCCGGCCTTGGGACGAGACTTCGGGGCCATCGTTCCACCCGGGACGTACTAACTATCGAACCCTTGGTCTTGCGACCGCTAGACTCGCCAGTACTCCGCTCCTTCACTCCACACTCACTGAGGTGTACACCTCTCTCCTTTTCCATTTCCATCGCTGTCACACTCGTAATCGATCGGTCTTCAGGCCAATTCACCTCACCTGCGAATGCGAACATATAGTCGGCATCTATTGCAGGCTCGGTTAACTGTGGCAGCCCGATTGGGACCGACCCATTTTCAGTTGGCGAGCTGCCTAGTTTAAATGATTCCCGAACACTAAGCTCTGCAGCTCAGGCGTGAGATCCTTCTTCTCGACCTTCGATCGTAGGAGGTTGGTGAGCTCGTTGAGGGCGTCACACTTCCCAGCGTCATGCACCTGCTTGCACAACCTGCATCGCCTGTAGCAATAGTGCACAGAGTGTGACATACTGCCACAGGCTGCACAAGGACCGTACTGCCGCTGTCGGTTGTCTCGTCCGTAGCCTCGGTCTTTATTGAAGTGACCATTACCGCCCCTGGGGTGTCGGTGGTCGGACCGGGCGAACGTACCCTCTGCAGCGGCGCGGCGTTCACTGTCGTTGGCGGCTACAACATGACCGTATTCACCGTCGGGACTAGAATCGCTGTCGGAGCTCTCACTGGAACATCGGCTGCCGTCCCGGCGCCGTTCGTCGTCGCTAGATGTCTCGGTGCTGTCATAACCATGATGGCGCGTCTCTGGGCGGTTAGATCGAGACCTAGTAGCGTCGTTCACATTCAATGCAGCGACGAGGTCGGTTAGCGCATTCGCTACCGTGACTCTCGGGCGTGAATCGTCGCGACGGCGTTCTCGGTCATGTCGATCACGGCGATAGCTGTCTCGCGAACCCTCGATGCGCCTACCATCGTGTCGGCGGCTGTCTTCTTGGTTCTTAGGACGGCGTCCTGACGACTCTCGGGATGTTTTACGCTCCCGACGACGGAGGATGTCGTTAACCATATCTTCGAGGTCATGAATGTCCTTAACTCGGACGTGACACAGACGCTCTTCTAGACCTCGGTCATCACACGTATCCAGAAAGTGTTCCACATGATCCTCTGCGTCGCGTCCACCGTTCTCGAACTGCACTCCGGCATTGCGGGCGTAGCCGTTAAGCCTATTGAGGTAATCACACACGTGCTCTTTATCCTCTCGTTTCGCTGAATAATACCGAGCCTTCGCAGACTGAGTAAACCGTGAGCAGTAGTACTTGATAAATGCGTCGCTCAACAACTTCCAGGTACGACGAGTCTTGCGTGGGAGTTGTCGGTACCAATGTAGAGCTCCATCTTGGAGACTGAGTTCGAACGCCATGCACCACTCGTTCGGTGGCGTGTGCGTTCCTTTCATCTCGTAGATAAAGGTTCGGAGCCATTGCATGGACTTCTCGCTCTTGTTCCGGAGTCCAAAATAGGGCTTGATGTTGCCGAGTGGAAGGTGGGTTGCGAGCTCGAGCCTCGGTGTGGAGCTTTTCGTCTCTGCTTTGCTCAGCTCGCGGATCTGGCGCGCCCACTCCTCGGTGAGGTCTCCATCGAGATAATCGAAGTCATCTGAGTCGCTATCACTGTCCGACGAGTCTTCTGGGGTATCGTAGTTCCTGGCGGGACGTCGGCCAGTCTCTTGACGAGTGTTCGGAGTGGGGCGCAGACTTTCTGTCTCCTCGGCTAGCCGCTCAGATCGACTTGCAGACCTCGGTGTCACCATGTGCGAATCTTGCATGTACGGTGAAGCCTCGGCCGCAGCCGTAAAGATACCAGTATCAGAACCCTCGTTGACACGCTTCTTGGGAGTTTGGGGAAGCGGGACCTTTGATGGGTCCGCTGCTTCCAGTGCGCGTCGGGCTATAGGCTGACGGCCTGCCCCGATCTCGGACACCCCGAAAGACGTCCGCAACTTCTTCTTCCACTTTCGCAACGCTGTGCCGACATCTGTCGGCGTCCAATCCTTGAGTGCGGCGTCAGATGGAAACCTCTGAGGCTCGCACCCCATAGCACGGAGGAGTAGCACAGTATCCTGAGCCACCTGTCGGGTGCTCGTTGAGTCAATGGGCACAGCTAGCTCACCCCCAAGGTCCATCCAGACAGCCTGGCGGACCGGCTTCGGGCCGAACAGTTGCATCCAATTGCTCCTAGTCTTTATGAGTTCCAGGCAGCGACCTAGAACCTTGTTGGCAGCCGGCGTATCACCATTGACTGGTGGCCGGTTGCCTGTCGACCGAGAAGTTCCCTTTCCGGTCATCGCCGACAGCTTCAAACCGTCGGACCCATCATCACTGTCCTCGGTGGCTGGTTCAGGACCAGCTACGTCGTCCAGCTCTTCGGTGAGGTTACGCGCGAGCGACCTCACCCCTCCGCTGCGGCCTACGGATACCACAGCGGCTTCCGAAAGGTCGGGCATTGCTGCCTTCTCTTCCAGGTACTCTTCCTCATCATCTTCCTTGGCGTCGGAGTAGCCAACCGACTCGTCGAAACTTCCTGAACGTTCGGCAATTGTCACTAAACGAGATGTCGGTGGTGTCGACAATGAACTTCCAGGGTGCATCGTAGGCTCGGTGCGTGTTCCACTTGACTTCATCGGTGTTGCTGGTACCGCTGACTTGCCTCCTTTCGCCATTTTCTCTCTTCTTCTCTCCCTTGAATGCTCGTTAGGGTAGAACCTAACACAACCACAACACACAGAAGGTCACACCAATCCCGGGTCGCGGCACCAGTTGTCGTGTAGGACACGATAGAATTCTCACTTGTCGGGTGAGTTCCCACCAACAACACACGCTTCCCCGTTAAGGTCAGCGATTTGTTGGATCAAACCTGAAGACCAGGAACGATTCCTTACACCGGGTCGGTTGTAAGCGCTTCTGTATACCGAGGTTGTTTTAGGTCACCCTTACCTACACCACTAGCCACGAGCTTAGACTAGGGTGTTATATTGCGCTTTCGCGCGTAACCCTGCAGTCCCTCAGAGGAAAGGGTACCGGCGTGTTAGGCCTTATACAGGGGTGTCGAGGTATAACCTCGACGGGGAGCAAAATATACACTAGGACCTTAGTAGACCCTAAGTATACACGTAACGACACTTCACTGTCGCCTCCGATCTCTCGGCCACACCAACTCTTGGCCTGACCAGGATAAACTCTCGGTTCAATGTACCTTGAGTCTACCAACAGGCATCCCACACAACTGAGCGTGTCCTGGCACTTAAATAAGCTAGCTACACTTACCTAAGTCGGACTTGACTCTTGTTAGCGGGGGGGGAAGACTGCGTTTTATAAACTGCTTAATGTGAGGCTCAGAGAGCCTATGTATGTCATCCTATGTTTTGTCCTATGCCTATATACAAATATCAAGTGTAAACAAATCTCTGTAGGAGTCTCCGAGGTTTCAGAATAAGTACGACCGAGGTGTCGACAACTCATCCTTAAGTACGGATTTGGGACTGTACAGACGTAGGACAAGGGATCTGAGATGGGTACAGAACCCTATATCGGCCTAATCCAGGAAGCCTCGGCCAGGTTGTATTAGGCCAGCCGAGGCTCTCGGATGTCACTATTCCTTCTCTGTCACTCTGTCGCGGGATGTATAATCCTCCAATGGGGTGAACCCTCGCTTTTCACCGAAAGGTTCTGTGGCGGTTGCCCCTAGCGACTGGGTCGCTACCTCACCGTTAGAGCCCAACACCACACAATGGCGATCTCTATTTCATCTGTCTGGCGACTAATTCACGACGCTGGCCTAACGCGAAAAGTACTTAAGCGGCGAGCAATGCATATCAAGAAGCTGAACGTTTATAGATTTGTGGAGGAGTTTGAGCAGGTCAATTGGTGTCATAGCAGTGGTTGCCACAGCAATGACAGCTTCTCCAGCTTCCACAGCCATTCTGTTTACTATTCCACGCAGTGTTGGACAGGTCAATTTGGAGTGTCTATACACAATGAAACCATTGTAAAGAATAAAATATACCGTTTTACAGTCCTGCGTGATTTGCTGCTTGATCGATTCAAAAACCACGCAAGGAAATTTTGAGTAAAACGCACAATGCCATACTAAACTCAGCAAGGGCAACATGGTGTACAGTATTTAGTCTTGCTAGAAATAATTGTCACTACTGCAAAACCCTTTTTTCGAGGATTCCACAGGAAAGACATTAATTAAGAGTTAAAATCGATTGTACAGAGTCATTCACATTATTAGGGGGTTTCAATGTAGCCGTAAATGACGATTATCTTTTGCAAAAAATAGGATTTGCTGAGCCGAAAGATGGGCCTCCGGAGACGCATCTTTCGAGCTAATTTTTTTGCGGGAAGTTTTTTTAGTTCTCACGGGGGATTTTACGAGATACGTAATTACGAGAAGTTAGAATTGAATGGTTAGGAGCACAGTGGTCTGAGCTGTCAGTTGGGGAAATGGCGCGACACCGAGCTGGTGGGTCTAGTGGTGGGCACACCACCTTGCTGCAAAAGCAGTTCATGGTAGCGTGGCTAGAAGATCCGGAGAACTTTAACATAATTGTCGGCAGGTCCACCGATGATCGTTCGAAGTCGTTTGGTGCTGCGCAGACAAAGATTGCTGGGTTTGGTCTAATGGCTAATTACGTGTACACGTCATGTATCGGTGCTTTTACTACTGAAGGGAGCGCAGTGCCTGCAAAGTATACAGCAAAATGGGATTCCTACACTTGCCAGAGTCGATGGACATCGTATTTTAAAGTGTACAAAAAGAATCAAAGATCGGGTAGACTCACAGACCGGATTCGGATTGACGCATAGGAAGTTGACGAGGGTAAAACATTGGAAGAGGCTGTTGAAGAGGCCTGTCCGTACTTTTACCGATTGGATATCTTGTTTGGCGAACGTCAAAATGTGAGGCCACATTCGGTGTTAGATAGTTCTAATGTTTCTACTCGAGAGGAGGATGCGAATGACCAAGACAATGGCGAAAATACTGATTCAGATTTCGCAGCGATCTCTCAGGTCTCTTTCACCCCGTCTCTCAGCTTCGTTTTAGCCCAAAACACGACGCTACCAGGTTCTCGAAACACCCAAACAGATAGCTCTACAACTCAGCAAAATGGTGATACTTCTGTCTCTTCTACCCCTAACATCAACCAAGACCATATTTCGTGCGAAGAAGGCGAACCAAATCCAAGCATGACGGTGCCAGCTGAAACTGCCGCCGATGGACCCGCTAGTAGGCCTTCCGTTGATCGCATGGCTGCTACAACCCAGGGTAGCACTACCACGATCCGATCGGTATCAGCAGCACGTACAGCTACTGTTATCGGGATGGAGAAAGCAAATCAGGCAAAAAAAACGCGACTTTGCATCCACCTTTCGAGAATTTAGCGAAAAGAGACTTCAGGCTGAGTCGCGATGGCGTCGGGAGGAACTGGACGAAGCTAAAGCAAGACGAGCGGCTGACCATGAATTGAAACAACAAGAGCTAGAAGAGAGAAGGGCAGAACGCGAATTACAGTTTAGAGCATCTCAATCTGAGTTGCGCAAGGACATATTTTTGAAGATGCTAGAACGCGGACAAACCGACGAAGAAGCTATAGCTACTGTAGACAAGATCGCGCCGATGTAGTGCAACTTCATAAATAAATTTCAAATGGTCTAACCCAACATTGCTACTCTAGCTTACATCCTGGCGATTAGTCAGAGCTATATACACATGTCTTTTAATACGTCACCTGGAATGTATTTCCTATGGTAAGTGGCCTTCTATTTAAGTTTGGTCGTAGTTGTCATATAGACATTTCAAACAGACATAACTGGTAATTATTCTGAGCTAAATGTGATGCCTTCTAACATAGCCGCCTGTAATGTCTGTCGTAAGTACTCACCTTCTTGTCTTTCCGTTCTTGACGTAAGTTCCGCATTTTCATCATTATTCGCATTTTCTTCATCACTCTCGGCGTCGTCGAACGGATCAACGTCATGATACGCTAAAGCGAAGTTGTGCAGCATCACGCACGTCATACACTGCTCGTTGACCCATTTAAAATCTCCGTTGCATTTAATTTGCGTGGATATCCCTTTTAAGAAAGCCCACCGGTTTTTCAAGAGACCTATGCAATTCTCGTTCACAACACGAGCCGATGCCAGGATGGTGTTGAAAATAGCATTGTACGGAAGTAACGCCTGGGGCTTTTTGAACGGGACGAGCATGCGTCTAGTAAGCTGGTATCCTGAATCACCTATTAAAAACTGCCCATGAGAAAAAAACTGTGTCGATTCTGCAGCAATGCGCAACTTTGTAAAGACTGTTGAGTCTGCGCATGATCCTGGCCAACCTATCGATGCGTAGATTATATGCTTGTCTTCGTCGCATACGATCATCGCGTTGATCGAATAGCGTTTTTTCGATTAAAATATGCTTCTCCATCGATTGCAGGTTTCTGACTGAAGCTGAAATGTGTGCCATCCACATATCCTACAGTCCCATCCATTCCATACCGCTCGCTACAGAACTTCGACGTCACTCGACGAGTTAGTGTGCCAGGCCAGGACACATATTGGTCATAACAACGAAGCAGTGCTGCTACGACCCGCTTTGCATATAATGTGACAGTCCCCACTCCAATTCCATAAGCTCGAGCAATCCTGCCAATTGAGCCACCGTTACCGTACGTTCCTAGTCTTTCTAGTGTTACTGCAAGTTGAATGTGTATGGGCCTCTGAGAATTGTGGCTACGACTGTGGAACACTTCATCTCCAGTAATCAGGGCACTAAGCTCAACAAAAACCTTTTTCTCGACGCGAACGGCTTGTCTGAACTCGCTCTCAGGAAGACAGAATATTAACTCAGAGTAACTAATACTCTTTGCGATGGAGGTGGGTGCCGATAACGTTCGT
The DNA here is from genome assembly GCA_008079305.1 of Phytophthora palmivora. Lineage (NCBI taxonomy): Eukaryota > Oomycota > Peronosporomycetes > Peronosporales > Peronosporaceae > Phytophthora > Phytophthora palmivora. The sequence goes on along the minus strand of VOQZ01000502.1, from coordinate 7,721 downwards.
ACACTCGACAAGTATGCTATCCAAGCCATGAAGTCGTGCGCCTGTGCTTCAATCCATTCACCCTCAGTTGAATTCCAATCCACAGTCATCTCGTAAACACCCAGCAAAAAGAGTTGATCATTTAACCACGTGAGCATTTTCTTGCGAACGCTAGAAGGCTTTTTGTCGCGAATACCTTACACAATTCTGATAGCAGCTCGCAGGAGCGAAAATGTTTCAATGACAGCACGAGCTAGACTTCTTACTCCTGTTGCAGTCGAGGTAGAGCTGCTTAAGACGGTACGACGGGTGTTTCCCTTTGTTCTGCTGTTGTGGCGAAGAATGAAGTCACACTAGTGACTTTCTCCTGCTTTGGTGGCGAGAGCAAGTTCCTGGACAGACTTCCTGAGAGAAAGCCAAATGATTGAAACCCCCTATTAACACCACTGTTTTATTGAGTCATTTGAACGATTATATTTATCATGTCAATACTACTCGAGACCCTGATGAGACCCCTTTTTTCAAATTCTAATGTGAACCACGACTTAATGTGTGGTACACACTAACTTTCTTGTTTAACATTAGGGGGAGCCAGATCACTTCCCAGCCAGCAGCTTAGCAAACATGGTCAACGCCGCCGCCGACGCCAAGAAGAAGTGCGCCCCTTTTCCTTTCCTCCCCTCAAATTTCCCCCTAACATCTATTCCTCTCCTCTACACAGCGAGGGCAACGAGGCCTTCAAGAACCAGGACTACCCTACGGCTGTCGCCAAGTACACGGAGGCCATCGAGATCGACGCGACCAACCACGTCTACTTCTCCAACCGCAGGTGGGTCCTTTTCTAATGACATGGGTCCATCTAGCGTCCCCTTTCTGACGACATTGGAATTACCCTCTCTCCCGTCAATTCGTTTCCTTTCTGATGCTGACGTCACTGTTCTGTTATTTCTCTTTGTAGTGCTGCTAACGCTGGCTGGGGCAAGTTCCAAGAGGCTGCTAACGATGCTGCTGAGTGCATTCGTATCAACCCCCAGTTCGTCAAGGGTACGTGACGTTATCATCTGGATGACGTGGTACCTACAGTACCTCTGAGCCAGTAATTGTGAAGCCATTTCATACGTTGAAGCTGATTAAAATCTACGGTACATTACTGCAGGTTACCACCGCCACGGTGTGGCTCTTAAGGGTCTAAAGAAGTACGACGAGGCTTTGGCTACTCTGCGTGCCGGTCAGCGTGTGGACTTCAACAACGCCGACTTGAAACCGCTTGGTGACGGAGATTGAGCCGCTGCAGGCCCGCGCTGAGCAGGCCAAGCGCTCGGGCATGAGCCCCGCTGAGCTGCTTAAGGAGCGCGGTAACGACGCGTTCAAGAGCGCTGCCTTCGAAAAGGCCATCGAGCTGTACGGTGAGGCCATCGAGGCTTGCAGTGACAAGCCCGGCTCGGATCTGGCTCTGTCGTGCTACAACAACCGTGCGGCTTGCAACCAGCAGCTAAGCAACTTTTCGGGTGTTATCCGTGACTGCACACACGTGCTCGAGTACGACGAGAAGAATCAGAAGGCGCTTTTGCGACGTGCTTTGGCTTATGAAGGCCTTGAGCGCTACCGTCTCGCCCTGCAGGATATCCGTGCACTCCTTGCCATCAACCCTTCGATTGACGTACGTTTTATTCGAGATTCTGTGTATTGGTTTGAAGTCCTTTATCCTCACCTCGATGATCATATTTTTCTTGAACAGATTGCCAACAAGGCCCAGCACCGTCTTAGCAACTATGTTCGTCAGCTGAAGCAGAACAACTAATTGCATTGAGCCGGAAAAATCTCAAGGAAAGTCATTGCAATCAGCTAAAAGGAAAAAGCAGATGGAGCAACATGATCAGTAGAGGAAAGCCAGGTACCCGAGCATTGGAAGGTGGGGATATGTGATGGATAACAGGCAGACCGTTGGATTTCTTTCGTATTTGTAGGCGCTTCTTGTGTTTTTCGGGTCATGACTGAAAACTGTTTTCTACGACAGAGAGTTTGCAACCTTGTTATGCCTTCGTGTTATGTATGGGAGTCTCGTTGGCTAGAAGCTGGAGAGCTCGCGACAAATGATTTATGCGTAGGAGACGAAGAATTTCCAATTGTGCGGTTTGGTCGGATTGGCTGGAACTCCTGCAGTTGCAACCTCACTGGTTGGTGGGCAGGCACAACTTCTACCAGTTTCCGGTTTGACTTGAGTGGCAATACTTTCGAATCCTGTCTCCAAGAGTGTTCAACGAGTGAAGGTGGTGGTTGTTCGTGTATCATCTTCAAATCAGGGGCGAAGAACGACTCGAAAGTGCGAGCTGGTGGCGCGTTAATATCAAACTCATCATATTGGCCAAGATTGTTCTTCAGCGTAAGAAGACTGGTGCTACTGAAGTTGCTGGAGATTTCGCAATTGTTATTGCCTCGGTGCCATGATGGAAAACCCCTCCATTCTCCATTAATTCTTCGCGGTGATGAGAAGGAATCCGCGTGATGTGGTACCAGAATTGTTGACGAAGGTAAAAGAGTTTTCTCGCCATTGAAGTTCTCAGTCTGCGTGTGTCTGTTCTTGGGGGAAGAATGTTTCTTCTTGTTCTTAATGGTTACTCTCAGCAGAGTCAGGTATCGTTGCCATTCCAAATCTTCCCTGGTATCGATGCCATCGTTCGTACGTTACCACCATGACTACTGGTTTGTGTGTTCGACTCTGCCACTGTTTTGAGTTCTGTTGACGCAGCCTCAGTTCCAGCTCCTCTATTATCTGCTGTGCACGTTGGTACTCCTCAAAACTCGGTTGATGCGGGCTGCTACGACCACTGGTTTGTGTCTCCGTCTCCACGATTGGTTTGCGATTGGCAATTCTAGCTCAAGTTTTGCAAGTTGCTGCTGCAAGCGTTGGTGCTCTTCTTTCCGCATTGTCTCGAGGGCATTGTCTTCCTCGCGACGGTTAGTTGTTTGCGTCTCCGAGTGTACAGGCGATTTTGTCTCTTTAAGGATTCGAAGCTGTTGCAACTCCTGCTTCATGTCGCCCAGTTCCAGTTGCAGTCGCTGCTGCTCTTGTTTCAGCACCTCGACTGTCGTTGTTCCTCAGCTCGTCGTTGCTCACGCTGCTGGTCTTCTGCTATCTGCTGCTTTTGTTTCATGATCTCTAACTGCCGTTGTTCTCAGCTCGTGTGCTCACGTTGCTGGTCTTCTGCTATCTGCTGCTTTTGCTTCATGATCTCTAACTGCCGTTGTTCCTCAGCTCGTCGTTGCTCACGTTGCTGGTCTCTGCTATCTGCTGTTGCTTTATCATTTCTAACTGTCGTTGTTCCTCAGCTCGTCGTTGTTCACGCTGCTGGTTTTCTGCTATCTGCTGCTCTCGTCGGAGTTTTTCTTGTCGCGTTTTCTCCGCTTCAAGTATGGCCAAGAACCGCTTCCGGCGTTGATACGTTCGTATTCGGTGCTGGATTCGACGTGCTGCTGTATCACGCAGTTCCTGCTCTTTCGCTTTTTCTTCTTCGCGCCGCTGCATCTCTTGAATTGCAGCCATCACCGCTGTCGACGTTGATGTGACCGAGTTTAGTTCGTTGTATCCTCCGGACTGCCTCCTGAACCTGTTGCTGGACTCGCTCAATGAGTGTTCGAGCTTCTGGATGGCTTCGCAGAGGATGCTGGGCACACAATCGCAACGTCGGTGCGTGAAATACCATACCGTTTTGCCAAACTCGTAAGCCTGCCACTGATAGTCTCCCATGATTTTCGTGTGCAGTTCCTGAAGTGGATCGCTGAGATAAGCGACCAGATAGTGTTCACGCTCGAAATCCAATTGTTGTACGAGAAACAGCTTCTTGCGGCGGACATCAATTGGCAACTCAGCCTCTTGAGCTGCAAGTTTCGTGAGCTGCGCAATTTGGGCTTTCTGGACATCTTTTCGTTGAGCGAATGGGACAACCTTGGCCGATGTTTGAGCAGGTTATGTCGACGTAATGTGACTTCGTACGGCGTGGCCAGAGATGCCCGAGACGCCACGATCCAAAGTCGCCGATATATATCAGCTCCAGTAGCTCCTCTGTCGACCAAGAATCGCTCGCCGTTGATCTCTAACAATGTGTTTTCAACTTGCACGCTCGACATTTGTTGCAAAGCTGCCAGTGATTCATCATCTATCGCAGAAGACGATGACTCACTGGATGGTGGAGTGTTAATTTTACCAAGAACTATCACCTCGAATGGTCCTGTGATAGCATCCAATGTCTCGAGCAACGTTGTGTTTGAAGGTGCAGAATTATTGTCAAAATGGAGCGGAGCCGAAGCTGTTTTTCTGATCTCTCCAGTTTTTGATACGGTTTGACCATCGTTGAACAATGTGATCGGACTTTGAGGATCTTCCGGTCTTTGACGCTACCTCGAAGTTCGAGTTGCAAACCATAAAATGAGTTGAGAAGAGCATTTTCTAGTGGCAGTGATGTCTGGGGGAGGTGGCCAGCTATGAATGAGGCGAACTTGGTACAAAGCATCAGCGTCGACATCGGTACCGACCCTCTCGTTCGATGTTTGCTCTCCTTTCACACTCATGGATTGCAATTTTTAGCGGGTATGGCCCCTGTGAAGCAAAAAATAGCTTGGAAATGAGTACAACAACAGTTCAAGTGTGTGGATTTGATCTAGATGTTGATTTGATACGCATGCTATAAACGAAAAGACATCGCTGTAGTAACGAATTGTTTTGTTTGCTGCTTTACTTGATGGTACACACACGTTTTGGGGTTTGTCAGCCTTAGCTGGCTTATCTTAGTACGAAGCCATCAGGAGTATCATATAATTCTACAGGTGGTGTGGCTATCCGTTGACGGAGATTTTCGTCTTGGTCGATGTACGTATTGGTCTTGGACGATGATTACATCCACGAAATCTTTTAATTAATGGTGCCACATGTGTTGTAGCTTCTCAGCCCCTGATAATCCACTTTTCAGATCATTCTCATTTGACCTTGAGGTGACTCTTGATTGTGCTGTTGGTTATACACTTCTGTGTAGCTTTTCCAATAAGATGAAGTCGTCGCTGGTATGATTGATCTGTACTTCATGTTTACACGCTTCCCCATGCGAAGCACCACCCACCGTTTTGATATTTTATGTGTGAAGGTATTGACCGTCCTAGGACGCCATTTTCATCCATAAACTTGGCCTTCCGATCCAGACCTTCATCAATGTCCCAGCCCCACAATAGTGGAAATTCAGCGACGCCATAATAAATAATAATAGATGAGAAAACATCAATAGTGGCTTGTTGCGTTAGAGCATTGTTGGGTCTATTCAATACATCGACATGTAGCAAACGAATGCTAATAAAAAAATGTTATTTGGCTTCGTTCGTGGGCTAAGTGTGGTTGCATTTTGCTTACCATACGCAAAGTCAACCAGGTAAAAACCAAAACTACCCAAAATTATTATTTATTGACAGAACATATTATCCACCAATCACAGCAATTATCGAGCGTTTTAGCCAATTATCAGTCTCCATTATTTTCATCAATTCTTCTAGATTTCATTCAAAATATTATCTTAATTGCTCCCGCCATGCAGAGCTCTGCCAATATCTGCAGCTTCTTCTTCGAGCCCGTGTACGACCCAGATGCACCGCCTCCCGTGCCGTCTCCACCTCCATCGCCTTCCGCACCCAAGAAACGCGGTCGCAAGAAACGTGTGTCACTGGGAGGTGCCAACCGCCACAGATGCCAAGTGTGCCATAATGTGTACACACAGGCCACGAGTACCGGTTACACCAATTTGCTCACCCATTTGCGTGTGAAACACCCCAATTGGGAGGAAATGTTCAAAGCGCAACAAGTAGACGAACTGTTGCAGTTGCAGTTGCCACTTCGGAAACTTCAGAGGAAATTGCCGTACCTCCGTTCCAAATTCAGTCGTATCGGCAACTTCAAGTGCCTCGAAACGAGGACGGAAACGTGGGCCTGTTTACGACCACTTTGAGGACATTCCATCGTCCCCTGGTAGTAACAAAAGAAGATGCGCTGTGTTTATTGCCATGAGGACACGTCGCAACTAAGTGGACGCATGAAATTTCATCTGTCTGCTCGATGTCCTCAAGTTCCGGAAGATGTCAAGAAGAAATACGCAGCAGGTGTTGCACTTATGTCCACCAGGATTGAACGGCATCGTTGCCAAGAGTGAAACTGTTAAGGTGGAAACTGTGATCACACCCGAGAAACCGACGACGATGCTCACGTCACCGGTGACGTCATTGAATTCACCAATGACCATGTTCAAGCCGCCGTCGATCAAGGGTGCAGCAGTCTCCAGCTTTAAAAACTTCACCACAAGCTCCTGTCCCAAAGCAAACCAAGCGTGAAGCTGACAATTTGCGATTATTTGAGGAGAAACTCACTACTGCTTTGGTCACTACAAACACCCTGGAGCTTGCTCGACAATGCGGACTTTTCTGAAGCAATGAAGATACTGCATCCTGTGTCGGCTAATTTCCCATTGACCTCAACCCGTGCACGTGGCGAGGTTCTGGATCGCTTGACACAAAAGTACGATCGCGATTGTCGCGAAATTTTGTCTGTGTCTAATGCAATTACACTTGTCGTCAATAAACTGGTGTGGAAGAAAATGGGGCCAAGAAAATGACATATGTGGTATTGGACGAGTGGCGACGTGCGCCTTCGTGTGGGCAACGCTACTGATGCCTCAACATCGCCTTATGTGGCTGAGGTTTTATCCATAGTGTCCGACCTACCGAATAGACCCGCACGAACTCTTCTTGTGTACCCCAACATCTGGTGCTTACGCGCGTATGCGTCTGGAATCTCGTCCAAATGCCGGCACCTCAGGAAAATTGTTCACTCTGATGGGCGCGTGCATGACGCAACAAACTGCACTGTTATTGCATGAACTTGTGCTCTGTAGTATGTCGATGGAAGAGGCTCTTGACAATGCTATCCTGATTGCAGACGCTCTGCACGTGATACCATCGTTACGTCAGCGTGTTCTGCGTAGCATTTACCCGGGTTACGATGACGAAGATTCCATTGCCTTCGTGCAAGTGTCGGTGACAAGTTGGCGCTCTATTGCGATGGCAGTGAAGCAAGCGACACGTTTGGAACCGTTCCTGAGTCAGGCCATTTCAGAAGAAAGACCATCGGCATCACCGTTACTGCACCAACTGATTGAAATGCGTAGCAGTGAAATTGCGTCCAACTCACTACGACACACCACTCAGCTATTGACACCGTTGCATTTTATTTCGGTGCTGAGCGAGCTGCAAACTACAACGTCAGGCCAGTTGCTAGCGCTGTGGATTTGGCTATTTGGTACTGCTACACGATCCCCTCTTCTGGATGGGAATTCGGACGCGTTGATTACAACTTTTATGCAACGTTTGGAATGCTACGTGGAAGAACACTTTATAGCTTGTCTCGTGCTCGATCCTCGCGTTCACGGAGCTGGCTTGAGTGTATCAGGATTGCGTCGCGCTCGTGCTGTCACTTTTCGTGTGGCGGCAGCACTAATCCCGAACTTCAGTGAAAATAATTTCTTCCGATCGTACAATGACTACATGAAACAACAAGGGGATTTCAGTGAGTCTAGTGTATGGAACGCTGTCAACACATCCAATCCGATGGAATTTTGGGGAGACTACGAAGGTGACCAGCTCCACAACCAGCTCGCTGTAGTGGCCAAAGCTGTGTGTTCATTCGTACCCCACACGTGCTCGCTCGAGGA
>VOQZ01000501.1:0-43974 GCA_008079305.1 Phytophthora palmivora | reverse complement strand
GTTCGAGATTAAATTGTAAGAGTTAACATAATGATGAAGCTGACAGTTGATATTGTGACTGATGCAGCCTAAGGTTCGTCACGTGATTGAAGAGTGGCAGAAGCGCGGCATTTACACGTCCAAGCAGATTGAAGACGTTGGTGGACATGACTACCTGCACAATGGACAGGTGGAGACTGGTTTATTGTGCTTGTTGCAATTTTCTTGTTGTAACTGGTTGCTTTTGAATTTGTTGTAGGAGGACAGTGTTACGCCACGTGCATCACCAGGAAAGCTGGCGTCGCTGCTGTCGATCCTTAAGCAGAAAAAGAGGAACACTCTGGTGAGCACCAGGGCGATCAGATTACGACGACAGAGACAGACGCCAGCGAGATGACGCTGGGCTTATAACCAGCGCAATTATGCCGAACGAGGAACGGATGATCAGCGTTACGACCGCAGAGACGTCGGTGGTATTATGGGCGATGCCCCAGGTGTACCAGTTGGTAGTGGTCGCCTACGAAGAGACCCAGACGACCGCCCCAGTGACATGGACGATCGAGATCCGAAGAAGGCTCGTGGATCCCGGTGGGGACCCCCTAAGTTGGACAACCCTTCAGGCGATAGACCAACCCCAATAATTACGTCACTGGACAGAAGGCGATTATCGTTCTGATAGCAACAGATCTGGTTATGGTTCACCTCCCGGGTCTTCTCGTCAGGTCCCACTATTGCAATCTCCTCGTGGAGGACCACCAAGACACGAAATGGAACAGGAATGTACCCTCCTCTCGTGGTTCAGGCGCTGGGTGGCCACGTGAAAATGTTCGATCACCACAGTCTGGAGGTCTAGGTAGACATAATGCGAGCCCTTACGACCAAAACGGCATGCAACGCTCTCCGTTTTCTGGATCGGATGATCGGCGGAGTCCTGGAAACCGCGTACCAGGCACCTCTGGAGAAGTTTGCCGCAACTTTTTGGCCGGCAGATGCACATTTGGCGATCGTTGCTGGTACGGTGGTTGTTTGACGACGTGTTTCGAAGCATGTTTAATTAAGCATTGCGAATGAGTACTAATTGTATCTTTTGTTCATTGCTCTAGGCACATCCACGACCCACAAGCGGTATCCTCAGGAGAGGTCGCTCAGAAATGACAGAAGCTAAGCGCAAAACTGTGCTGTGTAACAACTACCCGCTGGGAAAGTGTCGCTTTGGAGATAAATGCAGGTACTATTTGATCAGTAGCATTGACATCTTCTTTGTCTGGGAAGTGGTGTCTAGGTTCTTTTGCCTTTTTTCTTTAATGGACCATTCTCTGATGAAGGACTCCTACTGTGGGCCCATGTTTTGCCGTGTACGTGAATTCACTTTAGCTTTGCTCATGGAGAAGATGAATTGGACAAGTCCGCTCGATACCCGCCAAGACCCCCAGCGCATGGTGATCAAACTGGAGGTCCCTGGCAACCGTCGCCGAGCTCTAGGCCAGCCATGGAGCAGTCACGCGTTTCGCCTTCTGGCAACGCGCCAGCTTCTTCTTCACTCAAGCTAGGTCTTATGGAGCCCCGCAAGTATATAATGAACCACTCGGTGATCGCGGCAGTAGAGGTGATTCTTCTGTATCTTTATGCTAATGCTGCTGCACCCTCGCCCGGAGGGCGCCGGGTGCCTCCCGACCACCAGGCAGTCTCAACGGCGCCTCCGCAAGGCTACCCTGGGACAGCTTCGTCTCCATACGGTGTTACTGGTGGTAGCTCAACGTTTGCAAACCAAGGTCCCAGCGGTGACCAAGGTCGAAGCCATGTCCCAGGCAACGTCCCCGTTTTACCATCTCCTGCCTCTGGTAATCAATCGTATGGAGATCGAGCTGCTGCGCCAGTCCCCAGTGCCAAGGTCCTGGTGGACGACGACGATGCTGATACAGTTGAACCTGAGTTTACTCTGGAGTACGATGATGACGACTAAATGGAGATAATTGACCGACGACGTTTGCCAAACACTTTATCAAACTGGTTTGTTCGTGTCAAGCAAGAGCATTGAGGTCTAACAGAAGGTATCAAGGCAGAGAACGAACTTGTCACACAATTTGATAGTAGTTGCTACATTTCCATGACGTTAGTGTTAATACATAAATTGACATTGTCGTTACATAGCTAGCGTCCAAATGTCCCCAGATGTCCACATTCACTTCAAACGTAGCCATCTCTTCAACGACGCATCTGATTGGCTAATTCCAATTCCCTAAAAATTCTTCCTTGTCCACCATGAGAAGCTCGTCACGTACCTCAAGTTCCTCTTCTCCATGCACGCGATACAACATCGCTCGATTCCTCCCACTGGTGGCGTTAGGTTCACTGATATTTACTGCTATAGTTGTGCAATTACCAAGCTCATTGCAACTGAAACCATGGAATGCAATCCAATCTCCTGAGGTCTCCCCTCATGACAATTTCGAGCATATGTTCGCTACTAAAACCAAATACTGGGACCAGCGCAACGATAAAGCCAACAACAATGAAGAAGCAATAAAAAGGTCTTCAATATTACCTAAATCGGCCGATCATGCACGACTTTGGCAAGATTTGGAGCTAATTCAGATCCAAATTGTGGCTCGTCATGGAATCCGGTGAGTAGCACCTCTAATTCAACGTATAGATAAAGACATTAATTTGTGAATATGGACGGTGTTAGATATCCAACTGGAGGAAGTATTCAGAAGATTAATGATCTGTTGGAGAGATTACGGCCTTTCGAAGAGCTGTTGCCGGTGTGGATGAGGAAGTACACGTTGCCGTACAATATGAGTGTAAAGGGAGAACTAGCACTAGTGGGGAAGCATGAGTTGCATAAACTTGGAGCGCGTAGTCTCGAGAGGAATGGATACGATGCACCTGTGGTGTACTCAACGGAGAAATACCGTATTGCACACACGCACGTGTTGAGGACTCGAGATTCTGCTATCGCGTACGGTAATTGTGCTTTGTGATGATTGCTTGTTTTATTGTTGTTGTCCTTACTGCGTAGTTTGTGTTTTTGAGTAGATTTGTGGAAGCGTTCTTCGAGAATCCTGGAGATGTTGAATACATCGAGTATCCGAACGATAAGGTTAAATACTTGTTAGCTTCGTGGGTTTTACGACTTTTCATTAATAATCATTTGCCGCTCAGGATATTTTACTGCGCTTTTTTGAACAATGCCCACGATACCAACGAGAAGTGAAGAAAAACCAGACAGCCCAAGAACAGCTACATGAATTTCAAAAGTCAAGCATCATTGTCAAAGTTGCGCACTGGCTGAAACAATCTTTGGGGTTAAAAGATGAGAACATCGACTTCTCAGCTAAAGACCTGATGGCTGTACAGTCAGCTTGCGCGTACGATTGCTCATCATTGTGCCTATATCATCGTTGAGAACTTAATGTTTTACTTTGTGTGTAGATTCGATATGCGCTTTACCATCACAAGCACCACTGGTGCTCCCTAATGTCGATGACTTTCATTCATTTGCTGGACTATCTGGACGATCTTGAGGAGTTCTATTGGATTGGATCAGGGTACCAAATTAACTATGAAATGGCATCTGTCCTCCTCCGCGAAATTTTCACGACAATGACAGGTAGAACGAATGGCAGCAACACCCTTGTGGGAAATTTCTTCTTCGCTCATGCTGAGACGACACTTCCATTGATGACGTTAATGGGATATGGGAACCGGTCACTTTTACTAGCAAACGCAACAATGGTCGAGATCAAAACACGGGGATTTCGAACATCAATTCTCTCTCCGTTTGCAGCCAATATCGAGTTTCGCTTGTTCAAACGTAAGACAGGTGGCGACGAAGTTTACGTCCAAATCCTTGTAAATGAAAAAGAAGCCGACATTCCAGGATGTGGACGTGTATTGTGTACATTGAAGGAACTGGAACAGGAATGGCACTACTATCTGAAGACGTACGATTTCCACAACGACTGTCTGTAAGCTACATGAAAATATGTATCAATGAATTAATTTCGGATCTGTCGTCGCCTCTTCAACTGAGTCAACAATCTGGCCGAAGCGAGTGCGTGAATGTCTTCTGTCGACATCTCCAATAGCTCCCATGTCTCTGGTTCAATACCACCACTACTTGACATTCCTTCTGGAGAAGCAGAAAACACCAATTCAGTTCGAGGATACAAGAGCCAACACGAGATGATAATGGTTCAGTGATTGATTAAATCTATACAAGTATTGCGATCTAACCATTTGTTGCGTGTTGATTTGTAGAATGAATCGTTGGTATCTAACTTCGATACATTAAATCCCCAGTTCTACCTAGCACTACCGACACGCCTTTGCCCATTGCTCTCGGAAGCTTGATAGAGCTAAGAATTGACTTCATTTGCACAGCGTCACCCACGGAGGCCAATTACGTGAAGGAGTTTATGGATAGTAGCAGCGAAGAAAAACAACCAGTTAGTGTACGCGGTCGACTTCGTCTCATCGGTGGAAATTATCAACGTTCAGTTGCAAACGCCATCATGAGTGTTGAAACCAAACACTGCGATAACCAAAGATGCTATCGACTCCAAACCGACCAAGGTGCTTTTGCTAATTTACGATTTGAACTAAGTCCTGATGTGGTGACAAATCAACTTCCTCAACTTTCTCTCGAGATACACTCCAGAAGATCGCAGAAAAGAAAGTTATTGCTTAGCGTAACGTTGGAATATTTGCTGAAAAGACTAGTTGTCGGCGTGGAGTATCCGTGCAGTTTCCAACTTATTGATGAGCAAGAGCGCGCTTGTGGTCGATTGAACGTGCGATTTCGTGGTGGAATGCAGTCTGAACTGGAAAATAGTGATCAAACATGGACAACAATACCGCACGAGTTAACACCATGTATTCTCACGGTAAAAATATTAAATCTTCAAGCTGCAGAAAGCGAAAGCAAAGATGTTTGTTGCCTGGCAAATATTTGGTCAAGTACAACAGGAAAATTACGGAGCCAAATGATAGCAACATTGTTGTGGAGATTTGGTGGTGCAGCAACTGTGAACAAGGAAACTAAAGCTGTGTCACTAAAAGTGGTCGATCCAGCTACTGAGATCATAAATGTGGGAATCTATCGGTATAGCACTCATGAGAGAAATGAATTGATCGGATTAGGCAGCTTTGGAATTTCCTCACTGCAATTGTCAACAGTGGACAGCAATGCCCCGCCATTCGAACAGCTTGTGAGCTTGTTCTCCGAATCTGCGAGTGAATGTGGATCAGCGGTTCTTTCATTACAAATCACTTGCGTACCTAAAGACATTGATGAAGATAGCAATATCTCGTTTGCTGCAACTCAAATGAACAGCATAGCGTATCCTATCCCGAGTGGTGAGATGAAATGCCGATTTGAAGTCGACATTCTGGAAGTTCAATCTTTGCCGTTAAATATTTCAGAAGGTGACAGCATTTCCATCCAACTCCGTATCGCACAAAACAACTGGAAAGCTGATCTAGCTCCTGCAAAGGTAAAATCAGAGAGCAGTAAGATACTAGCTTCTATTAGCGAACCAACGCACACAGTTATTTGCTGGGCGGCCAAAGATCGATCCTTCCCGGTCCTGGAGGTTTTTGTGTTCTTGCAACGCCAGCGACGACCGAACCGAATGGGAATCTGTTCCAGAGCTTCACTTACAACTACGTCAAATCTAAAACGTAGACAAAATCGTCGAGCGGTAAAAGGAACACAACTCACAAACGAAGATCTCGCACCTATATTGGTGGCAACTGGCAGTCTAAACCTCAGTTCCTTCTTCTCACAGCAAAACACATCAGTCTTCACGGATTTGCGACTGGATGTACAGCACGAATTTGTAGAGAAATACTGTGAAAATGTCCCCGAGAAAGTGTCGGTGCTCTCAAGACTACGGGCTTCATCTTCCCAGGAAAATAATAACAGGCCACCCAGCTCTTTTGACCTTACAAGTCGTGGTTCACAGCATGTCCATGGTGATGTTTGCCTTCACCTTCTGCAAACCAGTGGCAGTGTTTTCAGAAAAGCAAATTCTCTTTCAACTTACTGCGTGTCGATTTCTTCTGGATCAGACGAGGTAATGGGCAGGTATGTGGCTCAGCTTCTTTCGATTTCACCGGTGAAAAGTCTTCTGACTAATGATGTTTAACGTTTCTGTAGTTGGTGCTCAGTAGATGATACGAATACGCTATCATGGAACCAGCAGTTGGTACTCCCCATTGCGTGTACAGGACCACCGGTTATCCATCTCACACTTTATCATCGCACACTTGGTGCTCCCTCAACTCAGCAGGAAAAACAATCCCAGCGACTTGATGGTGATCAGATCATTGGCTATTCAACACTTCCAATATTTCCGTCAGTTCTTGGAGAGGATCATCTTCTGCAGCTTGAACTTCCATTCGGAATGCCGTTTGATCCAGCTATCAATGGTGCGATTAAACAAGGAGAAGACCCCTACTATTACAAACGAGGAGTGATAACACTGGAGATGCAATTTTTGCCTTCCGAACAGCCAAAATCTGGGCCAATAGAGCAATCAGACGTTTACGAATTATTGATTCATCGTGTGCGCGGAAATTTGCAAGGCTTAGGGACACCACAATGTTCATCTGGCCTCGTAAAACTCGTATTTATTGAAATAAGTATCATTGAAGATCAAGGTGGTGCAGAAGAAGAGCTTGCCGTCGGGGTGACTGGTGCTTTATCGTTATCACACTCGGGTCTAACGGAAGTGGGCGAAGCTGTCGACTTAAGCAACCCTGTAGTGGCAGCAACTCTAAGGCATGGTCAGAATAGCGTAATTGTTGGTAGAATCCGCGATTTGCTTGGGAATAACTACGGTCGTGTACATCTTCCACTACGAAAAGATTGGAAGGAGCGCTTGGTGAATCGGAAGAAACAGATATGGTGCCCCATTGGCGTTGAAGTTGATAATACTAGTGTCGTGATGACAAAAGATGCTGTTTTGATGAGCTTGCAGGTTCGTCAACAAAACAATCAGTTGTCACAATCGAATGAGTTGGGAAATTTTTACATCAATGTTAGTGAAGTTATCCTGGTATCAGGATTTGACAGCTTGAGTCTAATGAAATACGGTGGAGCTAGCGTACAATTGGAATATGACACAAATCATTCCCGTACAAGAAAATCGACCGATCAAAGCAGTAATCAGCATTTGTGTTGGGAAAACGAATGGTTTTTATTTTCTCACACGGAGGTACCAGTCTCCCCCAAAGACTTGCGGTTTTCCTTGCAAATTGGTATGCAATCAAACCTTCCAGAGCTCAACGGCAATTTAAATCTTGCTTCAATAATCGAAGACGCAAGACTAAGGTCTCTCGATATGTGGATTCCGTTACACGATTGCGCAGTAAGTAACAACGCTACTACGACTGCACACCTTCACGTTATTGTAGTTTATATTCCAACGATTATAGGGACACTCAACATGAGTTTTGGAGAGAGCTACACATTTTCGGATTCGGAACGGATGCTTCAAGTGGAAAGCATTTCTTACAAATGTACTGTTCGTGAAACTAGCTACAGCTCAACACGTATAGAAGACGAGAGGGTCGCAACTGATGAGATTGGTGAAAGCAGCTACATGCGATTGCAGTTACCGCTAAACACCAGGTTTGACACAAGTACCACAATACCTGGGTTTGATATTCAACGGATGGGAGTGACAAAATCAATAGGAGAAATTTGTTTGGGTGTGCTCACTATGGATTACTCTCAATATCAGATCTGTGCTCATTAACATCCTTCGATAAGGAAGTTCGCGATCGCTTCACTTGGTGTAAATTTACTAATAAAGGTGATCGATCGAAGACAACGGCAGTAGCAAAACTCCGTGTTACGTTTGGGGCCACTCAAAATCTAGCAGAATACAAACAACTGGTACAGTGAAAACATCCGAGGAGCGAGTGGCATCAGCGGAAATGTTCACAATTTGGAAAAAAATGTTTTATCTACTGGACGAGAACGGAAACGGCTACATTGATCGCCAAGAGTTCACCAACGTTTTCGTAGATCATTTCGATGGTACGATGCATCTCTATTCGGAGACACAGACTTTGGTGACATTAACTGGTAGTAATTTGTAGATCTGTTAAAGTCGTCCGATGGTCAAAAGTTACTACAATTACTGCTTGGTAACGATAACAACCAAGATGACACTTACTCTCCGACACAACAGCAGATAACGACTCTCTTTTCCATGATGGATACAAATCGCGACAATGTACGTATAACCATTTTCATTTCAGTACTTTAGTTTCTTATAAGCAAACGGTTCTACCAGGAAATTGAGTGGTCAGAATATCTACATTTTCTTCAGCAAAAACTCTTTGCCAAATCTATGCAAAGCAGTGGAAATCCCGCTACGGCCACCCCTGAGCTCGAGTCTACCCAATTCGAACGAAAACGAGAATTGAGAAAAAAGAACCGCGAAGATCAGCGTACAGCATCATTCAGCTCTGGCGATCAGCCTGCAAACTCTAGTCAGGACGAAACTCTTGAGGAAAATCGGGACGTCAAGTCAAGGATTGAAGTCTTAACACAGGAACCTGCTGCTCCGAAACGACCAAGTAAAGTGTCCCGAAGCGAAGAGAAGATATTGAAGCTCCAATACTCAAATCAGGAGCAAAGTCGTTTGCAGCAGCAGATAATATCTCTCGAAACTATCCTCGCTATCGAGCGGCGGCGATACGCGGAACTCGCGGCAGATCGACAAGCTTTGATACGATCATACCAGCAACTACATCTCAAACATCAAAACGAAATCATTCAGGAACAAACGAAGGCAAAATGGATGAAACAAACCATTGAACGACAGCAACAACAACTTGATGAGCGAGAAGTTCTTCGTCAAAATCGTAATCAAGCCTCAGTAGTGCTACAATCAACGGTACGATCACGGTTAGAACAGAAGCGCTACCAGGGCATAAAGCTTCAACGAGCAAATGCTGCGATAGCCATACAATGCATGACAAGACGCGTGAAAGCAAAAAAACAATTGCAAATGCTACAAGAAATGGATCGAGCGGCTAAACTATGCACACAATCGGCTTCTAGGATGCAAAGATTCATCCGTTTTCATCTGCATCGAAAGGAACGAGCACTGCTTGTGGAAGCCAGACAATTATCGGCGATAATTCTCCAGAAGAACGCACGAAGAATGATTACTTGCAGTACATGGAGAAGTAAACAATTTGCTGTGCTGAAGCTCCAGTGTTGGGTCCGTCAGCGACTTGCGACCAAGCAATTGAATAAACTTCGCGGGGCGACGTTGATTATAGGAAGGGTAGTGCTAAAATGGTTTACGAGGTGGCAGTATGTCCGATTACAAGCGAGTACTCGGAAGCTACAACGATGGTGGCGACGAGCCAGCAAAGAGCGCTCCACATATCTGGAAAGGCTTGAAGCTGTGCTTTGTATTCAGTCTGCTTGGAAGAGAAGAATTACACGAAAGTGGTTTGAGCGCGAATGGCAGCGTCAAGATTTGTTTTTATCAAAGTTAGAGGCGGCCATTTGCATTCAGGCTGCGTGGAGAGGGCGACAACAACGTTTGTTTCCTATTCGATCGCGTCGACCCCCGTTACAGTTTGAAGATGATAGCGTGATTGAAGCTAGGCTATACGATCTTGTGGCTATCATCGAGGCCGATGCCATTGCTTCTACCTGCGACGAGCACAATCTCACTTTACCCACCGGCGATGCATGTGAGCCTCCTTCGGCGGAACTATTTGATGAAGATGACATGAATGTTCTACCAATACTTACAGAAGAAGAGCAGCTCAAATCTACTGATGTACTCGGCATGGATGTTGATATGGTGATTTTGTCTGTATTGAACAATGTTGTTGACGTCGTAGTCAACAACGGCGCAGTGGCCCATAATATATACGTGTCCGGTGCTACCGACGCTGAGGACATGAACAATTCAAGTGATACGGAAGATCTGAGCGATCTTAAGGCTGTTAATGTTGTTGCAGAAGATGTCGGGTATGGACATTCGGAAGAAGCTGACGCCGAAGTGGAAGAGAAACGGCCTGCTACTCCGACTGTCGACGGCAAGTTCATGGATAATTGTAATGATCAACCTACGGTCCAAAGTGACGTTCTCATGAATTCAGATGACCCGGATCTCAGCATCATTCGAAGTGTGTTAGAGGATATCAAAGCCTCAGTAGCTGAAGGCTCAACTGCAGCAGACTACACAGCCTCTCTAACACTCATGATATCTAGTAAAAACGAGTGCCCAGTACAAGATTCACAGCACAATTCATCACGAAACAGACCTAACAACTTCCGAATTAATGTTGCTGTGCACGAGCAGACTGAGAGGGATGTTTCAGATGGTCAAATGGTATCATGCACTTTAAATGGAGAAGAACTCGTGTCATCGAGTTGTGAAGCCGTAATTGATACTGAATATGAAGCTGTATCACTCCTCGTAACCAGTGATGCGAGCTGTACCAAAAACGTAAGACCAGTACTAGACCAGCCCAACTTAGTAAAGACGCTGACCTAGAAGTGACTCCAAGACTTTCTGAGCAAGTTGTATTACCCAGTCGAGCTGAAAACGTTGCAAATGACGCGGATAACTATAAACTAAGCAACACCGATGGTGAACATGGAGGTAATGGTCTCGTTGAAGTCACCGTCGAACCAAAGGATGAAGATGGCATGAATCCTCTCCCTGGTGATATGAATGACAATCTTCAACATGATTCTATAGCTACTGACAATGATACCGCATTCGACACGGACACGATGGTAGGTGACTTCATGATGAATGCTGTTGATTCCGACGATAACAACGATGAAAATACGGGTGGTAGTAGTATTGACTCCACTGACTTGATGATGGAGGCTGATGCAATGGCAATCATCCAAGATGCATCCACAAACGAAGTAACCGAGTCTTCCATTCGTTCCCGTAGAACCACACGTTTGGACAGCTCCATTCTCTTAGCAGACTTGGATCAACTCAATTCACGAGACAAAGTTGATTAACCTTCATTAATAAACGTTTTTGTGGTAGATTTCTTGACTGGTAACCGTTCATTAAAGGATCGTGTGGGGTCGTGCATGAAGATTTCGTTTTTCTAGCTAGACACTTGAAATGTCTGTCGATGCTACAGTTCGCCATGTTTTCGGCTACGACGGTAGTGCTGGAGAATCTCCACCGTTGCAACTTGCAGACGAGAACACTTTGGTGTATGTAAGTGGCCACACTCTCCATTTCACATCGACCACAACCCACCCGCAGCATTTTCTACTTCGCCCTCAACCGCGAAAGATTGTAGCGTTCGATTTCAATTGGAAAACTTCAACGTTTGCAATCACTGCTCGGGAACCGGAAGCGACCATTTCATTGTTTTCTTACCCGGACAAGAAGCCCAAAGCTCAATTACAAGTACCAAAAGGAACTTCCGATGAAATTTTCGAGTATTCGATGATCAAGTTTTCTCGTTGTGGTCGTCGCCTATTAAGCATTCGTCCAGCTCCACCTGACATTGATGCATTAGGTGATAGCAAAGTAGTGCACAGTAGAGACCCTTTACTTTGTGTGTGGGATCTGGAGACATTAGCACCTGTTCCAGGGTGTGAGCACTCGAGTGTTCGTGGATCTCCACGTTTTGCATCTTTTGATCCTGTCAACGTTGATCAATTTATTGTTGGTGGTGACAATGGACTTCAAGTCTGGAAAGTTTACATGGGCAAAACTGCTGCGTCAAGTTTACTACGAGCGGAGACGGTAGTATTACCACCTCCATCAAAAGATGACATTGCTGGACAATTAGATCTAGCAGATGACTGGGAAGAGAAACGCACACAGTTCTACTGCCATGCGTGGCTTCCACAACATCGTATTCTTGTTGCTAACCAAGCAGGTGATTTAATTCTCGTGGATGTTGCGGAGGGAAAAGTTTTGCAGTACATTAAGCCTGCAGTTCGACTTGATCGCTGTCCCATTACAGGCATCGTAGCAACAGCAGAGAATGTCGTTATTGCTTACTCTGATGGTGCACTTGCGTGGCTTCAGATTGGCAATTGGGAGCTATTGAATACAAGTGTTCTTCCAGGAGAACTACCTGGCCAAATTGTGACAGTCATGGCACCGACACCAACATTCGTGAAAGCGTATGTGGGCACACGTAATGGCAAAATCTTTGAAGTCCGTACGAGTGTTTTGCAAGATGATGAGGACGATGTGGAGAACGAGGAAGATGATCAAAATACGAATCACGCACAATCTAGTCGTGGAAATGATGAGTCAGCTATGGTACGTCCGTTTGCAAGCTTCCCGACAGGTCCTGCTTGTGATAGTACAGTGTTCACACCATTTGGTGGGTCGTTCTCTGCCGATGCACTGATCGCAACGGGAGGTTTGAGTGGATGTCTTGCATTCTGGGGTCTTCGCGATTGCCATTCTGCTGGAGAAGTCAACATTTCTGCGTCTTTTGCACAAGTTTCGACTAGCATTGAAGCTACAGAGACCCATTCAAGACCTGGTACAGCTAGTGCGGCATCAAGTGACCATAATGCTGCAACACCAACTACACCTCCACATGTGGTAATTACCGCGCTTGCTTCAAGACCAGGGGATCCCGTAGTTATGGTGGGTGACCATCGAGGAAGACTGCGATCTCTTTGTGTCGCGAAAGTTGTTGGTGGAGGTGGCGAAGTGGAGATTTTACCGCTGCATTCAGCGCAATTACTACCACCTGATGCACCACTAGACTTACTGGCAGTTCACCCGACCCAGACTGTTCTAATGGTTTCATCAACGCACAGCGGTGCTGTATTCTTGCTCTCAATGGATCACGAAAAACGATTTCCCGTTCAAGCATTTTTTACGCTACCTGAGCCGAATGAGCGAGTGGTGGACATTCAGTGGAATGCCGTAGTCAGTAGTACTAGCAATATGTTAACGCTTACGTGTTTCTCTTCTCGTGGACTGTTTTACAGCGCACGATACCAACCTCCACCCCAGGAAGATGTCTCGGTTGGTAGTGCTGCAGGTCGCCGAGATGTATCTCCCAGAGGGGCCATAAAGCTTGTTCCCAAAGTTATAGCTTTTGGTGAAGCTGTACTTCCGATGTGCGCGAAATTGCGCTTCCTCGCAGATCTCTCGAGCAATATGATGATTGCTACATCTCCTGGTCGTCCAGAACTCACGCTTTTGAAATTTCGTGATATACTGCGCGAGTCCACGGAGGAAATTAGTATTCTCTCAAAAGCACTGACCAAAACCGCTCATACTCGTGGAATTTCTGCTGTTACTCTCTTTCCTCGAGTTCTTGATGGTGGCATCGAGCTCCTTGTGACCGGCGGGATGGATGGTACAGTCACACTTTGGACACTCGCCACTGCGTACGGCCGACACCAAACTAAATTATCAGTCAACTCAACTGTATCTGGATCAAGTTTTGGTGCTGAAGAGCTAGAAGAAATGCAAGCAACCAAAAAGCGCACTCTGGTGACGCACAACGGACCTGTAACAACATTACGGTTTGCCCTTACGAAAGGAGGAATTCCATCTGAAAGCGGTGGACCGGCGAATATTCAACTCGTTTCTACAGGAGTGGATGGTTGTGTATTTTTGATGGACATACGCTTATCTGGTGAGCTTTTTGGAGAAGCATTTGGCTTAAGCAGCTCGCAAAACTCGGACCCGACGATGAATCCGATCTACACGAGTGTTGTTTCAACAGCCAAGTATGATGATGTCTTTCAGCCGGAACGTGAGCAAGAATGTGTGCCGTTTCTCGAAGCTCGAACCCGTGGTGAAAGTTTGGCAGCTCGAGACCGATTCGATCGCAGCAAGGACGGCACGCGAATAAAGTTACGCGAGCTTGAGGGCCGACTGAAGGTCATGTTAGACGACAATGAACAACTTCCTGAAAATGAACAGCTCGCACGAGAGGAATTCGTGCTGAATACTGCATGGCGCGATAATCTCTTGAACCAACATGCTGCTCGTGCCCAACGTGTGCGTGAAAGCATTGCCCGTGACCTTGCGCGGATGGCAATTGTACGTGAACGGATGAAACGTGAATTTTGGGATGTGACTGAGGTTCCAGGGGTACGTCTCAATGCACTCTCTCCATCTGCATCTACGACTTCTACTACTTCAGCTCCTGGAACGCAGCAACAACCACCCACACAGCAACAACCACCCACACAGCAACAAATGACATCCACGACGTCAACCTCATCACAGTCAGCGCCACTTTTCGTGAATAATTTCCCAATGAGACATCAGACAACGCCTGAACAAAAGCTCGCTAAACAGTTAGCAATGCTTCGACTTGTCGAGTTTGCACACCATCAGCAAGAAGATCGCGAAGGGCATGCGTCCGATGCACGCACAAGGTTTCAAGATACCATTCCCAGTGATCTGCAATGGGTCTTGAATGCTGGATCACTTCATCCAAAGTTCCAACAAGGTGACTCTGTCGCTGATGTTACAGCCTTCGATATCTCCGAGTACGCAAAAATGCCGAGCTTTCACTTGGTTTATCATCCTGCAGCCATACGAACTCGTAAACAAGCTCGTGTGCAGATGCACTTGCTCAGTTCTTATGCTCGTGCGCTGCAAAGTGCTTTTAACACGGAATTCACGGAGCTTGTGCGTCAAAAGGAGATCACCATGGAGCAGATTGAGGCTAAAAACGCGCGGATCACGGAAATTACCACCGAACTCAATGCTAGTGCAAGTGGTGCAGACTTGTTTCGACCGCAGTGGGCACCTGAAGAAAAAGCAGACTCGATTTTGAAAGTTTCGCCTGAAGAAATGACCCAGAAGCCGTATGAGACTGTAGAACGACGCAAACAACGTGAACGAGAGGCACAAGAGGCTGCTGAAAGAGAAAAAGCTCGCAAGAAGGACGATGTTGGTGGTCGCGCACTGATTGATATGATGGACGGTACGCTCGAGGCTAAAAAGGATCCTCTCGCTGCACAGGAACTTGTGAAAGAACCATGGATGCTAACCATCCCACTCGAAGAGATGACACCAGAGCAGAGGAAGCTCGTTGCGCAGTTCGAGTCTGCCCAGGCCAGGTTTGAAGAGGAGCGGGAGAAATATCGCAAGAGTTTGGATTTGGAGCTACGCAAAACTCGAGGTGAGGTAATTGAACTCTGTCGTGCTTTTGACGACAAACTTCGTGTACTGCGTGATCGATATATGACTACACGACGTGCTGTCCTTGCCCAAGAACTCTATGAACTCCGTTTAGGTGAAGAGTTGATGACTCGTGAACAATTGGAGCTTGAAAACTACGACTTGAGGAAGATGGACGAACCATGCAAGAAACAGAAGCGAGTGCCCAAGCCGAGAGTGACCGTTTTGCTGCACAGCTTGAATCTTGCCGTGAAGACTTGCATCGTGCCGCAGAAGAAGACAAACTGCTTGATAAAAACTTCGTTCGTGAACTTGAAGAAATGGTTCAAAGTAGCGGTAGCGCACCAAGTGGAACGGGCGGAATGCCTACTACAAGTACAAGTCAATTGGAGTCTCCAGAATTCATCAAGCAGCTTATTGAGCTTTATCGCAAGCGCAAACCCGACGATCTCGTGTCAACACGAGACGGGGTTTCTACAGGTAGTCATAATTCGATGAAGCGTAAAACTTCCAGTATCCGTGCTAAGGGTAGTGCCAAGCAACGTTTACTAGCCGAAAGTCAAGGTGAAGGGTCTTCACGCGCCTTACTCGTGAAGCAGCCTTCAGGCAAAAACAATGTGATTGAACCAGAAATTAACCTGGATCCTTTCCAACACCTTGACAAACTGCAACGTGATCAATCAAGACATGGAAATATCTCGGCTGTCGGAACGGGTAGCCAAAAGTTCGTCGTGACACCTCTGGATTACATTGGCGATCGTCCTGAAGGTGTTCTCGTCGAGGATCGCATTTGGCGTGCGCTGAACGCGTTACGATCCAAGAAAATAATCGCTGAGCATGGAATTCGCGAAAAATCTGAGCTTTTAGCACTTATGAAGACTGTAAACGATGAACTTCGGATGAGGTTGGCAGAATTACAGCGTCAGCGTAAAAAACAAGAAGAGGAACAAGCCTCATTGATCCAGCGTCGAACAGAGTTGACCGAGAGTGCACCTTTGCTGGTTCGTATTAAACAAGGCCAAGATGAAACCCCAGTGGGTGGTGGAGGTGATGATGCTCTACTAGTCTCGCGAACGAGTGTGGAAGCTCTGAACGATGTGATCCAATTGCACGGCAAAGATCAAGTGGGTATTCTAGGTCGAATCAAGGACTTTCGCAAGAGCATCAACGTCATGGAATGGGAGCACGCGCTGCTGGAATTGCAGGCACGAGATATGGATGAACGGTACACAGACATCCAGTTGCTACGAGTGACGAAAGACTTGCAAGAACTTTTTCACACAGGAGATACATCGCACAAGCAAAAGCGGGAAGTTGCCATGCTCGAGGCCAAGTTGGCACATCTAGGTCGACACCACCAGACTTCTTTGCTGAAGTTGGAACGGACGGGGTCACAATTGGAACGTCAACTTCGCGAACGTGAGCGCGAAAACCAGAGTTTCCAGCAACAGGTAGGACAGCTCGAAACCCAAGTGCAGATCCGCGAGGACATTTTGGCGAGTCGTACAAGTGCAGCCATGCGACAACAGGAAGGAGGGGCTAGAGGCAACGCAAGTAGACTCAAGGCTATTACTGTGAGACGCAAACTAGTTGATCTCGCCAAGGCACAAACGAATGAGATCGAGTATCTTCGCCTTGAGCTGGATAAAATGCGACGCCGCACGTTTCCGAGCTTTGCTCAAGCTCATGCTCGCGAGTATCACGAAGTCGACTAAGCCTATTTTTCGAGATTGATCCACAAATTATTGCTTTCTTGATGCTAAGACTAGTACTAATGTGTTTTCTCCAAGTGAGTTTCTCATTCTTCATCTCACTACTACTTCTGTCGTGCGCAAGGGAACCCGTTCGACAAGTGCCCTACATGCACATTCAATCCAAGGTTTGAAAATACTCCCACCATTTGTACTATTTTCCTGTTATTAGGGTATTCGGAATGAAACATACCTGGCATCTCATCTGCTCATAATGTTTACTGACTAGTTTACATTACGGTCGACGTATTTACTGTATTGTAATATTCAAAGCCTCAGTTACTCCATTGACGATTTATCAAATGATAGTACCTAAGGCGCCATCATTTTGGCATCATTCTACATTAGGATATATCTACTGCATTGATATCTTTGGTTACAATACATCAGGCCGTATCGCAATCACCCGTCGTCAGAGTCTAAAACGATTGGAAATTCGATCACAACAACTGGTGTTTCACCAGTGAAGCCGATACTAGGAACGCAGCTGAGTGTTGGTACATGAAGGTACAATAAAATTCGTGTATTGCAATCTCCTAAACAGACTAAGGTTCATTCTCAACCGGCTCTTCCTCGAACTTTAGTGCAGCAAAATACGCATTTGTCAACTCTCAGCATTTCACACATTGTTCTGTAGCTATGGTTTCTACTGACCAATCTATCATCTGCTCAATAAACGAGGAGGAAGAATTAAGCGTCCTACTCTTCCCTATATTGATGGATCACAGACCAAGCAAATCGTTGTTGTACGTCACCGCATCGAGTGGGAGATACACACTGATCGGCTTTTACCGGAAGGCGATACTTTCGAATAAGCTACACTGGATTTGAGAGACTACTCTCATATATCGGCTCTGATTTAGTTGTCAAAAGTCTGGAAGAAATCAAAATGGGTCACTTGTGGGTCTGGTCTTTTTTTGGTCGCAACCCTAAACCTGGATCTATCAAGAACAGACCCAAAACTACGACCCAGATAAAAACCGGGTGACCCAAAATGTGACCTAACCAAAACGCAGTATAAAACACCTTTTATATTGTATTAAAATTATAAATGAAGAAAATATAAAATTTATGATAAACGATGAAGTAAGAAATTGAACTTGATTTGCACTAAGGAGTTGCAGCGGATCGGGTACTTCTACGACGGCGCCTCGTATATCCCTGCATTCTGGTGTTTGAATTATGAAGAGGACGTCGAGGTAGGCGCCGCTGTGTACCTTGGCGAGTAAGAGCAATAGGAATTGGTATCTGGATAACGCGTTGTGTAGGTGCACTTGCACGTCGATGGGTTATGTCGTCCAGTAGGCGTACGTAGCGTCGCGAGAGACCTTCAATAGTCCCAACAAATGCACTTAGACTGGGATGAGGTGTAGAAACT
Organism: Phytophthora palmivora; assembly: GCA_008079305.1. Lineage (NCBI taxonomy): Eukaryota > Oomycota > Peronosporomycetes > Peronosporales > Peronosporaceae > Phytophthora > Phytophthora palmivora. The sequence goes on along the minus strand of VOQZ01000501.1, from coordinate 25,723 downwards.
GCAGTATTTAATTCACGGATGAATCGTTCCAAGGGATTGTTTGTCCGGCTCACTACCTGAAAGTCCATACCGTAAACATTCCACTCATCAACGGGAAAAAGAATTAACCATGTACGCCGGAAGTACACCCAGAATTGGGACCAGCGCTCGTCTGAGTAGTCAGTGTTTAGTTCACGGCATCAACGTCAAATTTCTCTCTGGACAAATCTAATCCCAGCTGGATCCACGTCGGTAGGTGGAAGTACTGTTAGCATGTCGAGAACGCCTACCTCCATCGCAATACTGATCTCGGTGAGTGGGATGTGGAGCGCCAGCATTCTCTTCCTAATAGCTACATTCCAGTGAAAAAGGCATCCTATCACACGTGCGTCGGGATATCGCTCCCCAATAGAGCCAATTAGAGCTTGTTCAAAATCTGATACAATTTGAGCTGGTTGAAGCTCTTGTCCTACTGCGTCGGCTATAAATCGGAACATCCTGTTATACGTTGAAGTTGTTCAATTAGTCGTTAGCGTGAATACCACAGGAACAAAAACTCGGCTAGCAGCATCCCGGATCATCATCACCACACACTGGTGAAATGAGCGAGGAACAGATCGAAAAGTGCCATCAACAAAAATTTGTGCACCGGGATAACGGAGTAACTCCAGTAAGCGAGGGTGTGCCCAACCGATGATGCGTTGAAGTTGAGCTTGGTCATAATAGACATGGTGGAATTGAAAAAAATGAAGGTCCACCCCTGTTACTAATGCAAGAGGTGGAACTTCAATCACTCCGTGTATGTTACCACCGAAATGGGAACGACGTGTCCGATACACGCGGCCTATCACTTGGGTTCTCGTCAATCCTCTGATTACTCTGCCACTATCATGCTGATAAAAACGCTCCCTTATACGATCCCAAATTTGTTGGGCTGTTAGTGATTGTTCTGTTGTTGCGAGATGATCTGTTTCGCTCTATTTGACGTGATACATCTACATAAGTAGCTGGGGCGGCTACCGAACTTTGACATGAATGAACAACCCAATTTGTGTACGTAGCGGCTCGGATGTTGTATTGCACCTTGCCTCTATAGTAGTCGTCATCATCAAATCCCAATGCTGTGACTCGTACTCGTACTCGTAGCTCGCCTCAGAAGAAGTTCCATCGCTCATTGTGAAGTTGTGAAGAGGAGAAATAGATGCGCCAGGTGTTGTAGTCGATGCAAATTAAAGATTGGAACATTGTCGTGGCTGCGCTACCGCTTTTGCACAATCCCGTGCACAACATATTTGGGAAGTACGTGGCCAATTTCGATGGATCCCATATACGCACGCCATTGAAGATCGCATTTGATATGCGATCTCACCAAAAAATGTCAGTTAGACAATTGCCGTTTAGCATAATTTTCGTGTTGCAGGAAAGATAACAGTTTATCCTTCAAATTCTATATTGAAGTTGCCACAGTTGTAGTGATCCTCCGTGAACCAAGGTGGGTAATGCTTAGTTATCCTAATAAGCATAACTTATAGACAACTATTACAGGTAGCCAGCCTTATAGCGCACACAGCATAAGCTTGACGAACCACTCACACTGCAATGGATTATGCCTAACAGACACAGACGGCGACACATGTGGTATGCGGTTCACAATTCTTAGATTCCCTTAATCACCAATCCAAAGCAACATTCGTTCTTCTTCAACTACGTTGTTGATGCCGTTTAAGACTTCTAACAACATCGATTTGAGTCCAGAAATGATCCTACATGACCCGATCGATACTCCCATAAACTAAAACAAAATTAATTTATACTGTAATCTGAACCGTACGCACAAATATCGTAAAAAGAAGACTCTATCATACTTGTCAAAAGGTATACATAAACAACAGGTTTTGTACTTAAAGGGTCCTAATATAGGTCACACCTTGCGGTGACCTAAAGGAACGATCCTTCCCGTAATAGTGATTAGTTTTGGACGGGTCTTTGTTTTGGGACGAAGACCCAACATGGGACCATACCCGCTGGTGGCCCAAATAAAAGTCTACCAAAAGTCTTCAGTCAGCTCGTCGTGCAATGGGAAAGGCCCCCGTTTCACCTGCAAGCATGCTTCAGGCATGTATTAGTTGGTTGGAGGGTGGTAGCTGTCATCACATCCGCCTTAGCACAGGTATTAGCAGAGCTGGATTTTATCGCATAGTATGTTGCGTGCTCCGCGCGATTAATAGATGTGGAGATGTGGCTTTGAAATTTCCAAGGACACAAAGCGATATGGAACTTGCTACTGCTGGATTTCGGTTAATCAGCACGGGTGGCGCAATTCCTGGTTGTATCGGAGCCATAGATGGATAGTTGTGTTCAACTAGAGTGCCGCGACGATCGGAATGTGGACAGATCGTATCTTTTTTTCGGGGCATTACCAGAGATATGGATTTGTTGTTCAAGCTAGTGGTGACTATTAGTGTCGATTTACTGCGATGGCTTGTCGTTCTCCGGCATGGTGTCGTCTACAATGTCATCATTCCGGACCTCTTTTGAGATTGAGGTTACTGTAAGTGGCTGCGTGCTTACATTTACGGTATCACCTCGAACACCAATGTCTGCTTGCCTACCAATATTCGTACAAGCAAGCCAAGTGTAAGCTGCTGCAGTGAATCCTCATGAACACTATTTCCCAGCACCCAAATTTAGTGTAGTATCAGTGCTCGATGCGGTCGCTGCAGCTTGGGTTGAACAAGAAGCGGATGTCACCTTGATGACATCTACTAATCCATACTCCTCGTAGACGGTTTTGGAGCGGAATTCCGCTGAGAAAAGCTGCACAGCAAGGGCGGCACTGCATCGACATGTAGTTGGGCGATAACAGCGAGAATTGCACACGAAACGTCGATGTGGGGACGATACTAGGGCACGGATCCAAGCTATTACGCATGCTGAAATGAGATGTGTGTATATTCAGTGCCTTCATAAGTACCGACCATCACATTTAAACTGCTCTGAGATCACAACCCAGTCATCCGGGGGCATATATTGCGTTTAAATACGGAGGATCCAGACTTGTCATCAGCAGTTGGTGGCAGTGGTTGTTGATTCGTAGCAAAGCACAGTCCGTCTTACTTACGCATTAAAGGGAGTTATGTGGCTGTAATGGAATGTCGATCAACGAGCGTCTTGTACAAGTTGTACTTTCGTGTGGAGACTTCTGAACTGTTACGAAAATCTGGTCTTTACATATAAATACCAGTCGCCCGCGATCATAAGACTCCAGCATTTCAAACGGTGTAGCACTGGAGTTACCACAGTTGATTTGTGGTGGTACTCAAGTGGGTTATTCGTTGTTGCACACACCCTGGTGGGGGTGAGATACCTGCCTGTTATCAAAAGCAGCGATGATAATCCACACGCCTATAATGTGTCGGGCCACGAGTACGCTGGAGAACCGCGAGGATACGATTCCCCTTTGTTGATGATGATTGGCTTGTATCCAGTGTAGTCAATTCATCAACGTAGTGTAAGTTATACAAATCCTCGAAAAAAATACGTCTGGATGGGATTAACACCTTTTGCTTTACCTGCTCGAATACATTTTGCGTGACGTGAAACCACCATATGAATACCTTTGATGCGGATAGCTCTTCACGGCAGGTGTTCCTTTGTGCTTTATCAACATTAATCATTACGGCTTGTTGGGGTACATTCGAAGTTAAATTGCGCAAAGAATACTCTTTTCAATATCTCCGGACACCGCGAAACTTCATATTTACGGCGGTGGGAGGTGCAGAAATATCCTATCGGGTAAACGTGCCCTAATTTATCAGATATCCCATGGCTAGGGCTTTATAACATTGTTTCACGACTTTGAAAGCGCTGTTGAAGTGCAAAATAGTTGTCGCATCAGCGATTAGCTGGATGTTGGTATAGCCCCACAAAGGTTTGTAGCACGTAATACCAATGCGAAAGGGGAACGCTTCACTGCCATCATCCACATCAGAAACTCGACTGTCATTGCGGAAAATACTATCACATAGGACGACAGTACGTATTAGAGTGTCTGTACCGAGCCCACTTCATCGTAAAAATATAGATCACACATCTCAATCACGCGAATCATCTCATCAGCGAGGTTTTACTCCAAAAGCGAACAACATTATCCACTTGTCGTAGGAATGACGCGGGAACACGCATCGCTTTATTGTCTACTTTGGCCACAATAATGCTGATAAACCGGTGTGCCACAGTTATGGGATTTTCGGTTCGTCGCGCCCAAATAAACGTTTCTATCTCTTTCGTAGTTCGTGTCGTATTAGTGACAAATCGTCCAGGTCAAATGATTTCCATGTATGAACACCGCAATTGTGTAGTGAAGCGCGTCCAAGAAACTTGCGAAGGGAAATCTAAAAAATGTCTGGCTTGATGCAATTTGACGTTGTCTTACGCTGATGCGAATGAATCTTGTCGCAGATCTGTACTAGTGACCAGACATACGGGGTTGAGTGGTATCTAGAGTTGGATATTATCTAATCGATTGGACCCCGTACCTACAGCTGGCGAGTGGTGTGAAGGCTCCAACGTTACTCTATGACCCCAGCATCACGCTAATATATTCAATATACGCAGTCCAACGTTTTCGGAAGTCACCAAGCGAGGAAATCCAGCCCAACCGACGGTACACAAGGTGAGCAAGTTCCATAGTTCACGGGATCATCGGATCGCACTTTCCGTTAGTTGGTGGCCGAGCATTGTTGGGAAGTTGGGCCTAGCAATCTCAGATTTTGCTGATCCTGCTACTCCACAGTTGTGCCACCCGCATCACACGAGTTTACCTTGTTGTAACGACAACAGCATAGGTTCCACTCAGCGTTGTCGATGCTGAGGGGAACCCCAAAACAGAAAATAGCGGCTTCTGTGACGAAGGAGAAGTGAGTGAGCCGGTTGAATGGCTAAGCCTGAGCAAAGAGAGTTCACTCCTCTGGATCCCGCGTGTTATGTGTACCATTTCTTAAAAAGGGAACAAGGAGGTTGCTGTACTGTTTTGGAGTGCAAGAGATGGCGAAAGGGCGTACTGGCTTTGTGGCTCTTGCAATTGTGTTGGCGTTACTAGACATTTTTGTGGTGAGTGGAGAACACCAATTTCATTGGTGGTGGTTACCTAAACTTCGGTCGGGTTACATGTCACACCTCCGGATGATACGCTTCCTTTAAACAAGGCACTCGTGTGGCCCCGTAAAGGTAGTGTTTTGCCACCCTAGCTTGAGTATCTGGCTGCTTGTTTCTAAGGTGAAATAAATTCTGGTATTCAAAGTATCGCTGCTTCAGCAGAGGCCGCAGCTGTTATTGTTCATTTCTTCTGTTCTAAACCCTTGATCGAGAGACAATCTGATTGTGTCTATTTCACGAAACCTCATACGCGTTACGATTTATCTTAAAGATATGTTCCAATAGTTTGCGGAAGGTAATTACAAACGTGTATCGGACAAAGTCAGGTCATGCAACTAACCTGGTGTAGCCATGACCTAAGGATCGTGTATTCACCTGCCAAACGTGTATTGGAGGAACACATTTTCATCTAAACTGTGTATTGTGAGACCAAAATGGCGCAAGAGCCTGTCCTTACATTTCTTGAAATTTTGGAAAGGATATCAGAAGACAGTTGGCAATGTTAAAGTATATCGATACGAAGTCAAATCCACCGCGATGCGACAAACCGTGAATATTACCATACGTTGCTGAAATTTACAATGGAATCTGATTGGCACAATAAATATATGTCCAGTACCAAATCTTTAAGGAGGCTACAAACAGTGACGTCCAGCCTACGAAAAGATTGTGCAGCCATGGCCACACATTTTCCTAGATATTTGACCAATCAGTAGCCTTGTATTTTCACTTTATACCCAATCACATACTGTATCTTAGCCGAACCTCGACCCTCAACCAATATCCCCTCCTCCTGCGCAACTCGTCCCCGCCACCTCCTAGTACCATGTGAGTGTCGCTTCCATAGAATCTCGTGTCTGACAACCTGTCGGAGAACTGCGCTGACCTCCTGCTGCAAGGAATGAAATCCTGGCAAGAGCTGTCAGATAGTCTGATCTGCGTGCAATCATGGGAGGCGCACATGATTCGCTACAAAACCCTTCACTGCGTATGCAAGCGCTGCAAGGCTGAAGTATTCTACTCTAAGTGTCTGTGGCGGGTAAAACTTCTAGGAAACGAAGGGTATAGCAATGCACGAGCTTAGCGAGCACTTCTTTCTGGTTGTCTCCTTAAAAATAGGCTGGTGCTTGCGACCGCTCAACGCGCCTAGATCTAACGCGCGAAAATCTAAAGCCTGCTCACATTTTACATGCATTGGCACGAAAATTTGAGCTGGGCGTGGAGGTGTTGCCGTCCCTGCGCTCAATTCAGAACATTGTGAACCATTACCGACGTGCAGTACTGGATGGAAACGATCAGCGCGCGGACATCTTGGCTCAAGGTGCCCGTGTGCTATTTAGGGGCAAGGACGGAGACAAGACTGCGTTTACGTATGGTGTTAGGCGTGATGGCTAGTGGGAATGTGGCGCTAGAAAACCGCTCCAATGAAATGCCGGTTTGTGTAGGGAACACGTCGGAGATGCTACTATGAAATACTGACTGAGCTCCCACCACTTTTGGGCTGTATTTTGATGCCACATTCAAGTTGAACTAAGTTGGCTACCCGGTTATGTTTGAGACATCTCGGACACAGCGCGCGCATTCATCTTTTAGCGTTCTTTGTGAGGTCGCAACGACAAGAAGAAAACCGCATCGCCTCGCTGGAGGCATTACAGAAATTCTTTACCAGCGTTTGCAGTAAGAGAATGAAAGTGCAATATGTCATGGGCGATGCGGATAAGGCGCAGTTTAATGCTGTTGGCAGTGCATTCTTGACAGCGCCTTCACGTTCCTAATGTTACTACCACGTGCCGGCCAAGATTCTAGATAGGACTCGCAGTTTGTCCGACGATGTACCGCGCTGGTGTAAGACCTGCACTCTACTGCTAATGCAGGCGAGTTTGCCGTACGCAAGGGATAGGTGGTAATGGAGGTCGACTCTCTATTTGTTCTGTTAGTACACGGAGAAACAGTGTCTAAAAGGGCCTTTTTAAAATTGGCAATGCAATCTGACCCCTCCCGGCTTCGCTACAAACAATCCATTTGAGCCGTTCAACCGCTCCATAAAGCGCGACTTCACCCAGCGCCAGCAGCTCCAGACGCGCTACAAACACGCAGTATCATCAATGGCGTCGGGGAGGACATGCTAGTGACCGCAAGCGACATCGCGTCGCCTCGGGAGGATTTGCGGCAGGACGCCAGCAAGCAATCCGCCACTCCCTCAACTGTCTGTTACTCCATTGCACTATTGACGCAGAACAGGAGGAGGCACGGATAGGGTACAAGCTGCAGTAATCCGCGTTATATCTATATATACACATACTACAATTAAGACCACAAAGGGCAGCAACCGTTAGTGATATCATTTATCAGGAAGATCAGCACTGAGAGCATACCTTCGCGATTGAGCACGATATTAATGTTCTTCGAGAAGCCGCCGGGCTGCAACAGCTAGTCCTTCGTTTGCACCACACACCGGCATTATCTCACATCAATGTAGCAAAGTGGTTCTGCGATATCGCAAGATCGCAGGGGCCTTCTTGCACACGCCGCACGAACTACCGACTAACAGAGGGGTACTCCGATCTTCCGTGAAGATACTTGATCTCAACTTGTGCGCCCATTGGTGGGTCATTATAGGGGTTGCCAGTTATTCTAGATCTTAATTGACACAACGCGATCGAAGCTTGGAAACTTCCCATCCGCTTCATCACATCGACAACTTACAGCAAGACAGAGTGTCATCACGCTAGTCGCACAATCGTACCACAGCGCCAGCTTACCTGGTATTAAGGTCGCTTCGTGGAGCATTCACCAGATGGGCTTCAGAACGTCATGGATCAGCACGCCCCCGCATCCTCCGTCGCCGCGGTAGAGAAATAGAGAGGAGAGTGTACCCCTCGCTGCGTTAGCGCAAAGCGAAGAATGTGTCTGTGACTCGCAGGCTGCGAGGCAGTGTCGGTTAAACTGATCTCGATTTGCTGCGCCACATAGCCTGTATAGCGCAGGTGCCCTACCATCGCCGGGGATAACTGAGTAAAAGAACGTTCCGTGTAAAATATTCTGGTCGGAGGGTCTATTACTGACGTCCGCCAAATGTGCTTGTTTATGAACTTATGCTGTATCGAGTATTATTGTGCTCGTCATGGATTCTATTGTGTTCGTCATATTTTGTCCGCGGTGATATATCACTCTCCATCTCTGTGGCACGATTTAAATGTCTGCCGATAACTGCTACTACTTCTAGATTCCATACAGGTTACACCACCGGAGACCGACATCGTAGACTTCCGCACACGAATAAGCAGGGGTACTGTTCATTCTATGCGTGCCATATATTGAAGCAGTTAATTGTTTCTCCTTGTCTCGTGAGCTTTACCAAGTTGCACAGGAAGACACGAGGCGCATCGTCATTGGTAGGCGTAGGTTTGAGGTCATTTCCTTTGCACCACTCATCCGTCTGTAGAGACACATGCTCAGCTCTATCATTGCACCTTTTAGTTGGTGTCGGCTGTAGGCCGCATTGGCGCAGGAGATAGACCCAGTCTTTATGTCAAAGTTAGATTAGTTCAAAGTGGAGCTGCTTTAGAAACTGCATATGTGAATCTTTCGGTTTGGCCTCCGTTTAACGTCTCCAGTTGTACAGAATGTACGCGCTGACAATGACAAGATCAGTTAGACCGAGAAACAACGATCGATAATACTATCTGTACTTTCTAGCCATCTGGAGCGAGTATCTATGAAAGGAAGTATCAGATACTGTAAGGAATCCTTTATACACGATAGTGGGTCAAATATTGGCTAGTGTAACTGGCCGCGTTCATCAACACCTCCCATATACCTCTGGTAGTCCTTCACTACTCTGGGCACCATTATTTCGAATTGTTGAACCATGTGCGGATCTCGTCGTACAATCCTGTCTTGTTTGCCACTGCATTTTGTAGCAAAAATGTGGACCCCCTGGTTGTCATATCAATGGATTTTCTTCATCGCAGGTGCATACAACGAGTATAAATCATTATATCAATGATGAGGTCGCCTATTTGACGCTCCTTACCCGTTTTTCAACTTTAACGGCTGAATAGCTTCGCGCAGACCATGCTTGTTCATCATGATAGTTTCCTCACTGTTAGTAGCTGTATGGTAAGCACTACGGTAGTGTAGAAATTGCCCGTGACAATGTGCCATATTGAATTGAAGTATCTTTCTTGCTTTCATCGTCAACATCGATCGCTTCAACATTGGCCTGCTCGGTAACCGACAACTCGAATTTGCTCTGAGGCTTATATGACAAGCCGAACTCCTGCGTGAAATTGCGTCTCGAAGGCGGTGTTGCAGCTGCCAATTCAACGTTAATCGAGAAATAGACAATAAATAGACCGACGCAAATCATATTGTCGCTTTATGTTTTCGTACCAACTGCACTTCCACAAGACGGTGGTGTCGGCGGAGGAACTTCATCATCGAGCAATTTGGGGTGTAAGTATCGACTTGTCAGTAGTATGGACAGGATCGTCGAGCTCGCAATCTACCGCTCCATACACGATAGTGTTTGAATCGTTTCGTCTATAATACAGCCAACAGGATCTGTACCTTTCGCTGCTTGCTTTAGGCTATCGTGCTCACCGGAAACTAAACATTCCAACACGCATAATAGCCATTTCGCTTACCGTTCTATTAGTGGTTTCATACCTTCCAACGCAAAGTAGGACATTTCAGATCTGCCGTGCGTGGTAGGCTGGTAACCACCTGTACAATACATTCCTACGTTTTAGGTACATAACGTGTATAATACTGCCCACTAAGGACATACCTCCAGCTGTTTGACCATCCTCTTTTGCTTCTTCATCAAGTCCCGGATTAGTTTGGGCCGCTACTAATTTGAGCTGCGCTTTAGGGTCCTTGTCTTTCGTCTTCATCTCGTCTACAAAGATGCATATATCATCAGTTGAAATCATACGTGTCGTAAACCTCCCTTCTACTTACCCAGATCGCAGCGATCCAAATAAGGCCCAAGATCTCCATCTACGACGAAGAAGTCCACATTCGCAACACCTTTCTTCACCTTGCCGGTCTTGATGTATGCGAAGTCGTCAGAAAGGCAGGTTGGTCCTCTGGAGTGCCAGTCAATCTTCATAGCTCTCTCCAACTGTTTTTTGGGTGGCCATTCTTGCAGCAGCGGGGGGTTTTCGGCTAGCTGGGAAACTCTGGATGGATGGCGTAAATCAAACCACCAATATTTTAGCATATTTTGGTTTCAGCCACGTATACCTTTGTGTTGTAGTTAAATGGAAGAATATCATCACTTATCCGACCATACTTGAGTTTTGTATAGGAAACAAGAGCTCTCCAAAGACCAATCAGCGAATTTTAATTATAATCAACAAATCAGGTATAGTATAAAATTTAACCAATCATTGCATAGATGGATTGGAGAGTCCTTTACACCAGCCACTCCGACGTATCGGGTCGGATGTACACGAAAAATATGCATATCGTCGTACAAATTACTAGTATCGTACATATCAGTCGCATGTTTACTCTCTCTCCGACCAGTCCCGCCAGCATGGGCTTAGACGAGCTTTAGCGTGCCAAGGATACAACTATTACCGCGTTTGAGGTGTTTATGTAAAGCGAACATGTAGAGTTTGACTATGTTAAACAATGCATTGAACAAGACGTTACAGGTAAGTGGTTATGTCAGTATTAGACATGTTTGATATGTATCTTGCATTTAGTGAGGGTGCGAAGGGTAAACCGTTTGCCCGGAATACTGCTATGCAGTACTTCAGACAAAGTAAGATGTGGCTGTTTGAGCTTTTCCCCGTCCAACGCCATATCGTCGAAGCAAAGTTGCTAGGCATGGGGAAGACGCTAGATAGCTCCTGCATGAAGCGAGATGGAAAGGTAGGCGTCACCGTGCTCAAAGAGCGACTTAAAGAAGATGAAGTTGCATTAGTATGAGAATGCAAGTTCCACTAGTGACTACGAAGACGCAGCATTGCTGTGTCTGCTGTGGTACCTCTTTGGACGATCTTCGGATCTGTCCCTTGTGCGAAAGCAGAACCTCTCGGTCGATGCAATCAAGGTGTTTTTGGTGTGTTTCATCCGCATGAAAACCTCCGAAGAGCAAGGTATCTCGCTGTTCCCGGACGCCGCCTTCGTCACATGTCCGCTGCATGCGATCGCCATGGCTATTATCGCGCAGACAGCTCCGACCGTCGCCTTGATCGACAACTTGCCTGACGTCCCTGTCGCTACTGCTGTAAACTGGTCTCCATCGATACTCAAACGATCTACACCCATGTCAACCGCCGGTTGGAACGTGTCGCTCGCGTTGCAGGAGCCTCGGATACTCTGACGTCGCACTCGTTCCGTCAAGGAGGTGCACAACACGTGAACGGTTGCGATGGCTTGACGCAGCGCTGGACCTTCGAACGTGGTGCCTGGGACATGAGCACAACAAACAACGGATTCAATTACATCTTCAACACAAGCCGAGAAGATCACAAGGTCAGCAAAACACTCAGTCGATACGACACCGAAACCAAAGTGAAGGCGGTGGATTTGAAGCTGTTCGACACTGATACGCTGGAGAAGATCGGCGATGTCCAGCGCTTGCTGTTCACGACCTGCTACAGGATGGAAAGCGCCAAGTACAATCTTAGTCAACAAGCACTCAATGTTCCCACGGCTTACCTGATCTTAACCTACCCCCTGATGAAGAAGCTTCAAGCAGACGTTCCGGCTGTCAGGCGCTTGGGGGCAACTGCTGTCAATACGGGAGCTTCAGTGACAGCTCCTGTCATGGGCTTCGCACCTTGCGGTCTGTCAAGCAACGATCCCCAAGACAAGTCAAGAGCAAGAAATCATCCCATCACCGAACAAAGCAACCAGAGCAAGATCATCGACCATCAGCGCAGTGCGAGTGATCCATTAATGGAGCACATCAGCATCAAGACGAGCGCATGGATAACCTAGAAGCTAACATGGACGGAACATCATCACAAGACAAGAACAGGAAGCGTCAGCGAGATTCATCACAAGAACAAGATAAGCCGAAGCGCCGACGAGGGTCAATGACGAACCTTCATAGTATCCGGTTTGCGTGGTACGCTCAAGAGCCACGGATGTGGCAGTCAATCATCTCGAAGCAGCAGAAGTCCGACGCTAAGCTGCTTGTGGCCTTCATGAAGCTCTTCTTGGACGGCGCATTCAAGTTGGACACGACAGCGCCGAGCTATCGCGATCGAGTCCTGGACTTGGGTAAGCGGGCGGAGGAAGCTGTGCTCTCGTTTTTATCCGAGTGGAAAATCACTTCGCGCGGGGCAGGTAACGTCCTCAAGCATCTTCTCAGTCTCCACCGCCCAGGCATCCTCAACGCCAAGATCGAGCGTTATCAGCGTCTGATCCAGACCGCTGCCATCAAGGGTCCCGCTCCTGGATACACACAGGACGTATTGGAAGTCATTAGTGAGTAAGTTGGATAGACCGGCATTCAACCAGTAAATAATCACTCTTCTGTCAGACTGGTAGCTCTTGATATCGTTACATCAACGCTCTGTAGTTAGAAGAACAGCGACTGCAACACATGATGACACCTTGGGTGGGAATCGAACCCACGACCCTCCCTTTCGGGGGCTCTTCCACTGAGCTACCAAGGTGAGGGTTAGCACAACTCAAAACAGGGTACTCATCTGGAGGCCCGAGGGGGAATTCACCTCCACAGTTCTTCGTGGAGGCGGCAACCCTGCTAGCCGCACCGCGTTCGGCACGACCCCCTCAATGCACCCTCCTGGGTGGTCACTCGGGCACTGAGCGCGTCTGACTGAACCCACATCTGAATACCAATCATTTTTTTCGTAATTACCTTTTTACGACGAGATTTTACATTACATCTTAATTTTTGTATGCAATAAGTTTATCTACATCTGGTCGGAGAGGTCGGAGGTCGGATAGATTTTGGTATGGAATTCAAAAATCGATTTGCGCTCGTTGTGTGCATAAGGAAGGCACCACTCACCATCACACCTACCCCAATTTTGCCTTCAACTTGTATAACCCCATCCAAACTATACGTCAATAATGCTTAACGTGTCCAATACAGCATAAGCTTTGCACATAAACGTGTCTGATACATGATACAACGTCTCGTGCTTAAGAGGTTAATGTCTTCCTAAAATATACAGTATACGTTTGCCAACTTATCTTGCTAGAAGTTGGGCTTCTGTTACTGTCGTTGCAATCGTACCCTGTCCGATATGTCTACTGGTTTCACCACTTTCCATGACGTCGCTACAATACCGGTACTAGCGTAATGTTCGTATAAAATTTATAGCTAATGTTGATTCAACTATTGACATGGTAAAGAGGTAGACCTTTCCTATAGGGTTCGGTCAAATAATTTACCCTGTCGATCTACCCATTTATCGTGGAACTAATGAGGGTTCCCTACCTCCACTCCCAATACTTGGCAGACTCGAGTGCGAACCTCTGGAAGACGTCGTCTGAGGTGTCATAAATCGTTTGAAGTTGCTGTCAATAAGGGTATCACGTGGTGGTACATTCCTGTGTAAGATTAGTTACTGTATGGCAATAATCATTGCGTACAAGACTTGCAACTGTTCTCGGCGCATTACATCCATCCAACAAGACATTTCCCCCAACGGTCATCATTAACGTTGCTGTCGTTAGGGTGAAAACGCTGCGCCAACTCTACCTCATGGAACCACCACAATCCTGTTCAAAGAAATGGACGATCGGAGCTCTGTAAATAACCAGTTTGTTTGTTATAGCAGCAACAATTAGTTTTCAATACGACCAGCCTTGTTCGAACCAAACTGTTCGATACATCATGTTGCGTGCTCACATCGCCCAATTTCCAAGCATTATATCTCAATACCCTCATCACCGTGCTACAGGGGTCTCGTTGATTAAATCGTGCCGTACCTTATCGAAAAATAACATGAACATTATTAATGTGCATGGGTGAAAGACTGTAGGTTGCTGTATTCACATTCTTAACATTCTAGTTGGTGAAATGAACTGTTCTAAGCGAATTGGGAACTGAATCCAATCGATATACAACTCTCGCCCATGAGCTTCAGTGAGGCACTCAGCCCATTGCTCATACACGACATCTATCGTGTTTTCATCCACTTCGATTAAAGTACAAACTTCACCTCCATCAAGGACCCATTGCACACGTTGCTGTGGCCCTTCCGCTTCACGGAAACGCGCATTCTCCTCCGAGTCGACGATTAAAATACGGTGTGTAAGAACTCGCTTACCGTCCGACCGCGTGATATAAGAGTAATTTCCAAGGGCAATGTAACGAAGATGGACATCGCCTGCAATGTTGCAGATCAGCACGCGATCGCTTTGGCTGAAGCTTTGCAGTGATTGACAGTAGATGTTACCACTCTGAGAACGCCCCCAGCTTCGCGGAGAAACAATCACGGGCCATTGACTCGTGTCTTTTTTCACTAAAATCTTGAACGCATCGTCAAGCGAGCAATGAATGCGTCTTGAAAATCGAGCATGTGCCATCACAGTACCAGACTCTTGACGCGTTGGTGGTGCGTAATCGACCCTCCAACCAAAGAGGTTATCAACAGTTGCGATACAAGGATGGCGATTCGCGAACTCAGCTTCACAGTGCCTTAGCTTGTCCATGTACTCTGCTTTCGTAAGTGGGAAGAAGTAGAATGTTGGTTCACCGTCCGGGAAGGACACCCACCAGCCAGGATTATCTTGCGTTACAGTTGCTGTAGCTTTGGGTGCTTGTAATTCACGAAGAAACTTGTCTGTTTCGCGCTTCAACTTGTCCTCCACATTGACTTGGTGCTCGATTGCATCTCGTATCAATAGGTTTTCTCGAATGAGAGCTGCTTGTTCAATGATGGATCGGTGGAGAGCCTCGATCATCAATTGTGGTGCAGGTTGGTCGGACAGACGAGCACGACAAAGCAGTCGTTGTAGCTCCTTTTCAAGATGCTGTCTCTCTTGACGGATATCAGCCAGCTCGGCCTTTTTTTCAAGGCGCCAGCGCACCATACGCCGCCGCTGTTGATTAAGTCGCCGCTGGTCTCGCTTCAAGGCTTCCTTGACCTTCACACTGGCTGGGCTGATATTGTCTGCACTCACTAACATCTTCTAGAGGTTCGTCTTGATGTGGTAACTTGATGAATGACGTGACTTGAGCCGTTTGCGTCTGCATCCCCTTGTCGATAACACGTGTGGGTGTGAGCTCATCATTACCTTGAATCATGTAGAGATGCGGAGACCGTGACGCCAGTTGCACAACAATACATACAGGAACTAGTCATGTTCGCAATTCGAGATGACTGATGCCTACAAGCAGCCCAGATTGCGAACAACTACGTAGCTTACAGTTTGTTTAAGCACAATCATAGATTCAGTTCAACTGACAGTTGGTCAAATCTGTACCTGTCGCGGGAGTCATGCAATGACACGTTACGGATGGCCACTTTTTGTGGCAACAGCGTTCCCCTGGCTCAGGATGATTGTGTACACCGCGCTTCTAACTACACAGTATGTAGTACAGTATATAAAGTCATGATGAGATGTTTTCGTTGCTAGAACAGTTGAGAAAAAACAGTTGTAGTATTGTTTAGTACTGGAAACCGCAACAGCACGCATGCTAGTAGAATTCTCGCCCTGGTAAGAGAGAATAGATGCACTTGGAGTATTCTGTTGTGATGCCCCATCCAGAACGTTTCGCAAAACTGATGCGTTGAAGATAGCGTGGCAAAAATGATGCAAGGTTGTGTGAGAGGATTAATATTTTTCATATGCTACTAGCATAAGAAAAAGCATAATGCTCAGAAGAGTGAGTTGTCGGTAATACCTTTTTGCGTTATATATTGTCTCAATGGTAAATCACACATGGTAGCTTGTAAGCACTGTATACGGTGCCATATAAAAAATGAACAGTATGGCCTCATCCTACATTTATACTGTACATGTGACGATAGTTCATTAGTGAGATGAATAAATGTATATCGATGGTTACATCAATGATTGAGATTTCTTTAACAAGATCTAAAGCAGTGCTGGAGCATATACAGTCTGCTTCTCGGCGATGGACGGTATCAGCACAAGCCGTTTCAGGGTTGGTAGTTGATCCAATACGGCCTTTAATTGTTTCAGCGCACGCCTTCCTCGCTGCTGCTTGGCAATAGCGGTAGTGTTGCACGAAACAAGTATGAAAATCACCTGTCTGAGCAATGCTGCCCAGTCTGAAAAGCTCTGCTTATGAGCTTCGTGATGGCGCTGCTGCAACAGCCATCTAGTAAGATTGCTGGCAACGGTCACGGCGCAATCAAGAGCGCTTCCATCATGAGCAGATTGCTGTACAACTTCAAAAGACTTGTACAGCAACTTGAGCGAACAAACAGAACCAGCGCGGCGAACAACCAACTCAGCAATGGCAGCAGCCTTGTTTACGACGGAGCGGTCCTTCCTTGAATCGGCACAACGCACTGCGATTGCTAACTGCAGAGATGCAAATGTATTTGCCGCCTGCAAGGTCACTGCGTGCTGCTGGACGGCATTAAGTTCGTTCCAAACTTCATCCTGCAGAATTTGCTCAAAAATGGTCATGAGTGGAAACAACAGTGCCGCCGATGTTCCTCGTTTCGATCCTGCCAACTTATCACTGCGTGTAGACGAAGACCCAGCTCCATATCTCAAGAATTGAGTCGCTAACCACTCCAGCAGACCTGCTTTGCTCACCAAATAAACGCTTCCTGATGGGGTGTAAAGCGCTGCCAGCAAAATACTCGTGATCAACGGTTGAGTGTGAGTATCAGCGAGCTCGGAAGTGAAGAAACTCATCAGCATAGGAAGTACGTGGCGGCGCACAAGCAGCGCCACATCGTCATCGCTACGTACACCACGTCGAAGCGTGTGCAGAAGCCATGATCGCTCCTGGCGGAAAGTCAGAGGTGCCCGACTGTTAAACAGCGAGTAGAACATAGGTACATCGGCCAGATCCATCGTTGGGCGAGCCAACAGGAAGTGGTTCACTTGCGGATACAGTGCATGCGTCGGTCGTGTTAGAACAGCAAGCGCGTCGTTCAAGAACACGGTAACCACCGACGGAACCTGTTCGAGCGGTTCCTCAACACCACGACGGAAGACATCGAGCAATAGGTGGACCTGACGGCCAGCTTTGAAGTCACTTGTTGTTTCAGTTGTTGCCTGTAGAGACTCGTGCAGATGAGCGAGGATGCCATACGCATATTCACGAATCTTTTCAACATCTGAAGATGTTGCACGGATAGCAACACCCAGCAAACCTTGTTGCACAATCCCACCGTCGGGCAAGTCCGATGAGGAAATAAAGTGCGAAAGCATTGGCAGGAGGAATGCTGGGTCATATGAACCAGTCTGTTTCTCATCGTCATTTATCAAATCCTGCTCCACATCATTTCTGTGCTCGGATCCCGGAATCTCTTCATCTAGTTCGAGTAGAAATGCATCACCAGTCGTCGAAACTTCACGATATAATGGGAAATGTTCGATGGTGGCACGAATACGGTTTTGTTCAAGGCCTCCACCAAGGACCCAAGCTGAATCATCAACCAGATCGTTGTGAGTCAACTTCGACGTAGATGATGACGTCGATGCTGCTGCCGAATTTGAAGACGATTCACCAAAGCGAAAACCCATGCTCACCAACGTTAGTTCATCCTCTTGAGACCCCTGGATCTCAAACTCGTCAAATAATACCCGCAGACAACGATCAAATGGAGAGAGCGACATCGAATACGAGCTCAGCAACGTCTGCAAGAGCGACCGCGTATAATTACCCGTGATGCGAGCGAGTCGCGTAACTACGCGGACAATAACAAGCCGCATGGCATCGTTGTCCACATTTTGTAGCGTTTGGTCAAAACACGGGTGTTTCACTACAGCTTCAAAGTGAGCGGCAAAATCGTAATCTACAGAAGTAGCGTCATTTCGCACAAGACGCAACAACGCTGCTGTCAATTTCACAAATGCCTCGAACACGAAAGTGTTGGTATTTTCTTTGACGACTTCACGTGCCTCAGCAAGTAGTGGAAAAACCACTTTCGAAGCAGACAACCGTTTTTCGTAATCTTGATGCATCAGTGAATTGACAGCGCTTTCCATCAAAAGCATGGTCGCTTCAAACTCGCGAAAGCAGCTAGAATTGTCTTCTTGACCATTCTGTGAGGCCTTCAAGGTTAACAAACCACTCCGAATAAGGACAACGAGCAGCGCCAAGCCCACATTGTCTTTGCTTTTGCTGCCATAGCTACGCAACAACAAAAGTAACCCAAGCAGCTGTGTAGATGATAGAGCTTCATCACCGCCTGATTTCCCTAGCTTCGTCATAATTACACTAGCAGACGTATCCAACTCCCTGGAAGGTGTATCGATAGATGTGTGCCTCAACAGTGCAAGTTCTGCCGTATGGCTTTTCTGCGAACCCAATAGCACTCGCTCATAGCAGACCGGGATTAAATCCTCCGCTAGTTGCTGTAAAGCTGTGTTTGCAACACGCGTGAACACATTGTAAACTGCCACCACTAGCTCGCACTTCACTCTATCATCTTTCTCATGCCGAAGTCGTTTCAAAAGCTGTTCCTCAAATACCATCGGGAACATTGCAGCCTCATTTCCGCTTTGAATAGATGTGACAACAGCTCGCAACACACTCGTGCAGTACATACTACTTGACGCTGTTTGTGCACTTCGTACGACAAGTGGCACAAGAGAACGTTCAATTGACGCCACAGCAGTGGAGGCATCAACTCCACCTAAACTGCCAAGTACAGTGAATCCAGTCACGAAAAACGATAGCTGTTGCTGGTTGGTTTGGCTGTTCAATACTTCCCAGAGCCTCCGAGTAAACAACTTAGTGCGCTTGTAGTCTGCAAATGTGCTAAAGTGCTCATTCACAAAATTGCCTCCCAGAGATTCAAGCACACGTTCGATGAGCACCATGTGTGGCGCATTCACAGTTTTCACGCTGGATTGGTGCAACAAAGTATCAAGTACAGGGATACGGGTACTGGTAGGAACGCATGGAGCCAACACAGCGATGAGGGGTACACCGGCGCGTTGAATCAGACTCCCAAAATCACACATTGATGTCAAGTCTGATCCTGGGTGATTGCTAGCGTAAACTCGTAGAGCAACAATCCCCACAGCAGAAAGTTGTCGCCACAATGCAGTACTCGAAGTATTGTCAATCACTGCTCGAAGTTTAAGGAAAATCCGTGCCATTATAGTGGTAGCCGGAGCGTCATCTCCAGCGGCAATCACGATTATCAGCAGATGCAAAAGCAATTCGCAAAGTTGTGTGTGTACGTTTTCCAGCAAACTAGTGTAGCTTGAGGAAAAGAAGAACAGCAGTTGTTCGCACATGCGCGTTGCATCCGTCGTAGGTAACAAACGATCCTTGAGTCTACTTTTTGTGATGTTTACCACCATCGAAATCGCTGATGTTTGCTCCTTCGGTTCTTTGCTCGTGCTGCTGAAAAGAATATGCTGGAGAATAATATGAGCAGGAATTATCTTGGTAAAAGCTTGTGCTGCAGATTTTGTCACGGGAGGTATAGTTGATGAAGTCAACAGTGAGAGAATATCCACATCTCCTCGGGCAGATAAATAATGGAGCACTGGACCGAACGATTCGTCTACGTCGGCACAGTTGCTGATAATGTGCTCCCAGGCGGAAGAAAACTCCATTGGAGCCATCGCTGTCACTGCAGCTGTTAAGGCGTTCGGGTTGCTAAAGCGATGCCACTTGCTGTTAGTTGCTCGCGCTTTCTTCTTAGGAGTGGTGGCGTTGTTAGTAACGTTGTTAGAAGCATGCTTCCCCGAAGCGAGTGTTTCACAATGAGTCTTGAGCCACACGTAAGCATCAAATTCGCATCTGGTCTCGTCAGAATTCACCGACCGCTTCCGCTTCCTTCCATTGGCATCCTCGTTTGTGGCTACATTTTTGTGTTCTTCTAGTGAGGACACATCCACATCAGCAAATGCATCGTTCTTCGCAATCAAAGTAACTATTTGATGCGGATGTGTGCTGGTTGGTATCAACGCTAGCAAAATCCGCACAGCAAACACCACAACACTTGAATCGGTCCGGTATGCTGATAAATCTGGTTTTCCTACTGCACCATTGTGCGAATGTAAAATCCCACCAGCGCCACAGTAATCGGGCTCAGCGAGGATGAAGAGGAGGAATTTGTCGCCACGCGACTACCAACAGCAACATACATTAGAGGGTCAGCCATGACAGCGCGCGCGAGCTGTTCTGTAAACTCGGCGCAGGCTTTGCTTCCACTCTGACGCAAACTCTCTAGCCAAAATGTAACTTCTTCGTTTGCACGTCCACCAGTTCTCTCGGTTTCCTGCCCAAAGATGTCCGAAGCAAGTAAGGTTCGCTGAAGGACCTTTCCTGCGAGCCCCTGCACGGCGCGACTCGGTGCTAAAGCATACAAAAGCAGCATCTGCTGTAATTTCGAGTGACTTCCAGAGCTTCCACTTGTAAAGAGAAAACGCAAGCGAGAAGTATCGACAGCAACCAACAAGCGTAACATTTCGCCAACGATCAAGCCATGCATGGGTGTCGGTAAAGCATCTTGAGCACCATCTTCAATAGGGTCATCCAAATAGCGCCATGCAAGAGTCTTCGTCAAATCAACTTTAACCTCTCGCATAGCCTGAGGGAGGCACTCTAGGTACAAGCGGAACACAGCGAGAGCACGCACGTAAATAAGTGCAATGCTTCGCTCCTGTGAGGCACATAATTTGAGAAGCAACGACACGAGCGCCTCAGGGCTCGGAAGCAGGAAACGAAGTTCTGACTGCACTTCAGGCGCAATGCCCAACATTTCCAACGATGACATTAGTCGCACATATCGTTTTAGTGTTGCCTCAATCACACCCAAAGAAGAGTAGATGACCAGGTTGTTGCTGTGCTGGATACAGCGCGAGAGCTCTTTTCGGAAGTTGCCTGGTGCAATAAGCCGCGACGCCAGGGATTGTGCAGAGCACCAAGACGAGAGTGAGTCTGCATTCTTCGTCGTAGGCATTCCTGCAGCCGCCACATCCAACGAGCAGGACAACAATTTCTGCACCAGTGATGCCACGCAGAACCATCGATACACTGGCTTCGGCTCGAGCTGAACCGACAACGCAGCAAGATACTCCGACAAGAAACCCGGGTATTTGGTGATAAATTGCATCACAAGTGTCTGTGCTTGTGTGCTGCGTAATAGTTCATTCACACCGATTGTACCAACAGCATTACGAATGACCTTGAGTGCGTAGACCTGTTCCGATGTCGTCACGTCTTCTTCTCCTTGTGAGCTCGCCGACTTGGCTAGAAACAGTCTTAGTGCTTGTTTCTGCGGCACTACATACAATGCACTCTCTTCAAAGAACAATGCATTCAACACCTCAAGTGCCGTGTCGCGCACCTGATCATCTTCCACTTGCAACAACGCCAGCAGTTGATGCACACACGTGGCATTAAACACCACAAGTTTGTTCTTGTGTTCCACCTCATTATTATGCAGTACCAATTTCCCCAATCTGTTAAAAATCGTCGTCAACATCTCAGCAGAATCTCCATCCATGCTCTTAAACAAAGAAGCAGTAACTCCTCCGTCTTTCATCGCAAAGCGATGGACACTTTTATCCGGACAAGCTGTGAGTGTCAGCACCAAGTCCACATACGCCGCTCTCAATTGAAACGGCTGCTTCTCCAGTTCTTCCGATTTCCATCGTCTCGTAGCCAACTTGACAAATGCAGGACACTGGAAATTAAAAAGTCTCACGAGTTCTCTCGCTGCTACGCCACTGACTTTTGCAGTGGCTGTCAAGAGCTCAAGAGCTCGGAACTCAATGAGTGGCTTGTCACTCCAGCTCAGCAGCTTTTGGAGCTGCGAGCTCTTGTCCCGAATGATACGGAGCGCAAAAGCTTCGGCTAGAGCGACATTTTGCTCTTGTTGCGTCTGCAAAAGGTGCGTCACCACGTGGAGAAACGTTGCAAATGTCTCGCGTTTCTCCCAGCGACTGCCGACGCCGTGGTGCTCTGGCCAGATGCGAATGAAGAGGTCGCCTTGAGGCTGGACGGAGAGGAACTGGAGACGGAGAGCTGACGCACTCTCGGGAGACACGGACGCTGCGTCATCAGCAGAGAGACAGCAGCGATCGAGAGAACGACGAGATGGCGTCATCTAGAGGCTGGTGCTCACGCTCTACAGCCAGCAACAACTCGCGCAACGTCGCCATAATTGGTTGTGAGGTGATTGGTCTGGAGACTCTCGAATGTAGCCATGTGGTAAATTGGACTAAAAATGGAGATGGATACATTGTGGACTATTTTGAAGATGCAATTGTTGGGAGCCTTGGGAGTCGCGGTATCATGCTACGCGATCAACGTCAAGAAGCAGAAGATGAGGTTGCAAGAGGAATATGTGGCGCTGTGTGACTTGGATGCGTTTTCTTGCTCGCAGGTTGGTGGAATTTGGACGGATGTTGATGGGAATCAATGTGGTGACGCCTTGTCATTAGGTTTTGACGAGTGAGTACAGTAGTTTGCTGTCGTATTTGGGGCTCGTGGAGACAAATTCCATCTTGGACGTGTCGAATGCACATGTGGGAGTGTTGTTCTACTCGCTCTTTGTATTGTATCCAGTGGTGAAGAAGGTGCCGTATCATGCGCAATTTTACACGATGGTGTCGTGCTGTGCTATGGTAGGTAAAAGTGTTCTGATAGTGTAGGGTTGATAGGACTCAATTGTTGTTGTAGGTGATGATGCTGTACTTGGCCTACATTTTGGCGTTTGTGCTGCGGGACTTTTGCGTGGTCTGTGTGACGACGTATGTGATCACTGCTGTGCTGTTGTGGAAGTCGGTAGTATTGCTTCGTTCAGAGAAGTGTGCTCTACGATCAGCAAAGCACCGAAAGACTGATTGACATAATTCAGCTCGACAATCACGGCATTTGGCACCATCGATACTACACGTATCCTTGATTCACATTTCATTCGTCGACGTACTAATCGAACACCACATTTTAATTAATCGTCAAGAAAGGCCGTCATCCGTTGTTTTCAGCCTATATTCGGATAACTCACCACATCCAATTCAATCATTCATTCATTCATATTTATCAACTGTGCTCATTACGGCATGTCCTCTCCCGGTGGGCCACTGTAAACGGGATCGGGACGCACGATGAACGAATCTTGAGAACTTGACTTCTGTTTGGAGATGCTGGGGAAATATTCCGGAGACAATTGGTTCTCTCCAGCCTCGATCCTGAACTCGACCACATTCGTCTCATTTTTCATGTATGCATGGCGATACTTGCGCCATCCCCACGGCAGGCGGCGACGAAAGCGTCGGAACGTATCCTGAAGACCCTTTTCAATCAGCTCGTAGAATTGAGTTCGCGAGGTGAACGCCGTAGAGTGCCAATGATGTCATCGAGTGGTACAAAACACCACCGAACGCATTTGTATAGTCGAATCACGTCGTCCGCATGACCGTTGTACTCGTGAGCCAATTGATTCGAATGCCCAAGATAAGTGAAGTTCTTGCCAAATACAAGCTTGTTCAAGCATCGCAGCAAAGTTCGTTCTCCCTCAGGAATACGTAAGCGATCACTGCGTAGGACAAGCACGAGTGTTCCCAATGGCAGCGTTGCATCTCAGAAACAACCATCATATCAGATATTCAGTTGATGCACCATGGGGAGCCGAGTAAAATAGTGTGTGTGTGCAGTAAGAAATGGTACATGCTGCATACGGGTCTCCCCAGATGAAAAACTTGCCACGAAGTTGCACCTTCCCAACACCTTCAGGCTGAATCGCCGCAGCAGAACTACAGGAGTAGAGTTGATGAGGAAGCAGGCACGAGATCAAACCACTGACTGTATGCTTGGGGCAATGCTGGTATTCAACCACCACCTCTTGTGAAACCATTGCTTGGTTTGGTTGGGCTCGCCAATATTTCACTTTCATTTGTCCGCGAATCCAAAATTGAGGGTGGCTATCGAAAACTGCAAGGTCGTCTAGCGTGTCTGGATCGCTAGTAAGCACCTGAGGTGACGATGATTGGATGATTCGCCACAGAATCGGCATTGATCTCGTGATGTCAATTCTTACTGGAGCTGGAATTTCCAAACTGAAGCAGAGTAAATAAATTCCCCTCACCTGCCTTCACTTCAAGTTCCACCGGTCTCTCTCCATGTACGGTTTCCAGTCGGGTGCAAAAATGGTAGTGCATAGCGCCGAGTGATCGGTGGCTCTATGATGTCTGGAACCGATTGCTCAACCACTTGCTTAGTGCATTCAATAAGTTTCTCCAAAACTCCAGTAGTCGAACCGAATTAATAAGCCTACCACTGCTCGAACTAAAATGTCATGGTGTTTGAGACGACTTACATACAAGGACTGCATATTTGTCAAGGCGTCGTGGTACTGCTCCGGTTTTCAGCGCCTTCAAATAATCCACTAATTGATCACACAACGCCCGAGCATCACCTCCTCCGAGAGTGTCGACGCTACCCACAGCAACATTTCCATCCACGTCTTGCTCGTAACATGGCGAATTGCAAGCACGAGGCTATAAAACATCATCGTGCATCTCATATTCACCCACAGTCCCAACCTCACCGCTTCTAGAGCCTTGCGTTCATCAATCATCCGCACTTTGAATCTGTAAATATACTCGACCACTGTCACAATTGCTCCAATGTTGGTTCCTTCAATCTTCACGTGCATGACTCCTCGATGCTCAAGATTGTTAAGCTGCGAATCTTCTCCGTCTCGACTAGTCGAATCTACTAAGCTCCCAAACGTCCACATCACTGAACAGACGTCTAGCACGTCGTGACTTGCGGACAGACTGTCCACTTGGTGGTTGGGTTTCATCAGTCACTGCGTCAGGGTCTTGTCTCAACCTCTTTCTCTTTTGGACAACAAGTGGACTATTATCACTCTGTCTACCACTACACTTGTGTGCCTCACAGCGTACGTAATCCATCTTAATGCTTGTGTATCACGAAGTGGACACTTGGTACTGTCCCCTCGATGTCCTTGAGCTTGCGTAGCTCGTCGTCCTCCAGTGCTTTGAGTGTGAAAGCTTCAGACTTTGTCTCGGACTGATGACGAAGCTGTCGAAGTTTCTTGTACAGCATGGGACAGCGATATGCAGCACTGACAGATGAAGAGCAATTGCGCATCCATCAGAGTGCAGCACCACGTCTGGAGGATCGCTCTCGGTGGGTGGAATGGAGGAGGACTTCTTGATTCTATTGCGAGGCTTCTGTGAGGTTGCAACGCTGGTAGCATGGACAGAGGACGCTTGATTGATGGACCTTGTGGACTTGATAAGCGCTAATCCGTCCAGCTGTAGCACGTGCCGCTCAGCGTCAGCAACGCGGGACATTTGCGCTCGATTGGATGGAATGCGAAGTAAATAAGTTTATGTAAGGGTGAGAGATGGTAGAGTCAAAATGCTCTGTAAATGTAATGAAAGACATTGGGAAGAAAGTATGGACATGTGCAAGTTACAGTTGGACAGCGCATTA